>BMAW01108445.1:40892-74419 GCA_019974015.1 Nephila pilipes | reverse complement strand
TTAGTTACTTGACACTGATTTAAATAAACTTAACAGATCTCTTATTTCAATTGAAGTTATGTTATTGCTCATTTAATCCCCTCTATTATCCTGGTTAAAAATGGCCGGCCATGGTTCAAAACCATGTATTATCATTGGGATTATATATTTGTTAATTCATCACAATGGCACTTAGAATCGAATCAATGAGTGACTGTCAAGAAACAATTGATTATTTCTCGTTTTAATTCAGAATTGGTATGTAATTATTCATAAAGAATATCAAAATTTGACATCCCTTCTCTGTCGTTCCTCGGAGCTGGTGCTTTTAAACTTTTTATCTGCAACAAAACTGTTCAATAAATTAGCCACTCTGGAAAAACAACTGCACTCTCTTATAGTTATGAAGTACTGTATTGACATTAATTTAAATACAAGTTACACATCACACTACAAGACACTACACAGATTACATAGAGAGCGTAAAACGTTCTCAAATTCTAATTAAAGTTCGTTCTGTTTATTGCGCTGCTCACTTCAATCAACAGCGTCCTCTGCCGAATTCGTGTAGTTTCTGCAGAGAAAATATCCAGTCCTGAACAGTCACAGACGATTATTTAGAAATTTAATTACGTCATTAATTACGCAAAAAAAAAACTAATTGATTACATCCTATTGCATCATCATCATATGTGATACAAGTGAATATAGTGGCTATAGCATTAGTTCTTTACGATTAAGTTGCATAAAAGTTATGAATATTCGTTAGTCCATAAAAAAAATGTATGCTGTAATGTAAAATGTAAGCATTATGCATTATACAGAATCATTTACTTGCTTCACACAACCGCAGTAACCGTAATGGTAAGGTATAATACTTCACACCCAGGAAATTCATGAGTTTGAATTCTGTTTCCGTCAAAAATAGTCCAGAGAATTGATTGATTGATTGCGCCAAGAAGCAACACGAGGACTATTGGACCTAGCAATTCTGAACCACGATCATGGAACGGATATTTCGATCTGCTACACTACATCCACTTGAGGACTTAGAGCATAGATTTACCTGTATCAGCTCCTCTACAGGACGGGTGTATAGTACAACCAAGACTCAAGTTTACAACTCGACAGGTCTTGAGTACATGACCACCATCATTCGGCTATCACACAGCCATTATAGTTATACTAATTTAAGATAAAGTTTCCTGGGCCTAGAAGGCTAGGCTCACCTCCCTTTCTGTAGCCTCTTGGCCTGGATGCTAATAGCTAGCTAGTTTCCAGGCCGAGTGGTTAGTCTTTTGCTGGACCCCAGTTAACTTCTCAAGAAAACTTGGTACTCATTTATCGACCCCAGAGGGGAGAAGGGAAGCATTAATCGTGACCTGCTACCCAAGCCTAAACCGATGGGAATCGAACCTGAGTCGACAGTACTCGCAGTCAAATATGCTAACCACCGCTGCCACGTGTGAGTGATATATACTTAGTTTAAAATGGTGAAATCTTTGAGTGTAGTTATGTGGACATTTGGCTTGTGAGATATTAGTTATAGCACCATCCACGTTATCTATTAATGGGGTGATTGTGTGGTAGCTTAGTGGCCATGGTCTCAAAGTGGTCTCGGCCCATGTTGATTTCATCGAGTCGTGGGTTCGAGCGCTGATGCCACTTTAGACCTGCCGAGTAGCTGGACCGTGTGACGTATGTTAAATCTGTCGAGGCTCTAGTTTTTCCATTGGTGGGATGAGGATTTTTTAGTTAGTTATATGTTATTAACGTCGATCTAGAAACAGCACGAGAGTTATTGACGAGGGACCTCGTAATTTTGAAACTCGGTCAAATGACGAGGACGACACCTGAGCTTCCTCTCCTAACTTCCACACTACGCCAACGGGAAAACTTTGGGCCCCGATAGATTTAACGTGCATCAGCCCCGGCTACACACAGCTGGTCTTTAGTGGCATCGAGGCTACAGAAAAGACGAGAACCGCTAGATGGGAGTCTGCCGCCATGATCACTAGGCTACCGCGGCCACGGTGTCAAGGGGATATTTGGAGAGAAAAGTGCAAGTTCAGATGCACTGTCCGTCGCCAATAGCCCTCGTGTTGTAACTTTAATAAACAATTATAATTTATTCATAGTTTGAAAATATAAAATTTATCGCCACTAGCTCTTGTTAGATATTAGTTAGATAAACCATCTGTGTAGCAAATATACCCTCATGAATTTGCCGTACAATGTTCAGAAAAACAAAAATATGATATATATATATATATATATATATATATATATATATATATATATATATATATATATATATATCAGTGTGTGTATTTGTGTTACAATGCTATTTCTTCAGTTCCAAAAAATGGTTCGGCGTATCTCTTAGTGTGTATTATTTACGGCAATTTCAGCATTGCACAAATATGGCTCCAGTACCTCTAGGGGGGGGGAGAGATCTATGAGTCAACCTTTATTTACCCAATGTAAATATAAGAAAAACTTTAAAAAAAAACACAACAAAAGATTCTTTTTTAAAAGAGTTTTGCGATAACAATGGAATAGAAGTGGGGACATGTATCTCTTATGGTAGTGGTTAACTTTGAAAAAAAGATGCGGAGGCGAAAAAACACGTTTATACTGTACTCAGAAAAAAGCTCCCCTATGCCCGTTAATAATACCTCAACAGACGGCTTGTCCACCTCCCGAAGACAGAAAAAAAAAATCATGAAAACTCAGACATTTGACTCACCATCTGGTATGACGTGTCCCAGAGTGGTAAAAAGATCAAAGGCTCCTTTTTTAAAAAATTTATTTCGTGGTGGTGCTAATAGAAAAAGGGCACAAAGAAGAACGAATAAAAGAATTAATCAGTAAGACCTCTTAAAAGAGTTTAAAACAGATGTGAAATAAAACTCAATCACAATAAAAGCCAGTTCTTTTGAATGAATTATCCCGCTTTTGTTGCCGTTATTGTTGTTATTTTTTAACTTTCTTTGTCTGTGAACAAATCGTCTGCACAAATGAACTTGATATTTGTTGATTGATCTGCACGTGGGAAGAAGTTTTTCTTTTATTAATGGAAAGAGTTTCATTTATTCGCAAAGTTTATTTATTTTTTAATATTCATTACAAAGATTTTTTTAAAGCAATATGAAATAAAATCAAACTTGTTCAATTTAATTTTATTACGAGTTTTATTATTATTTTATTGAGAGATTCTCGAAAATCATTACTTATATTATTCATAAATAATTCTCTAATTTATAATTTGCCTCGTGTATTAAGTGATTCGCAATGATTTTAAAAGTTAAGGATATAATTTATATAGTTGTTTTTAAGTAACCGAAGACTTATGTTCATAAATTGTTTTTTACCGATTGATTTCCAACCATGTATTACTGGTCGAATGCGCAATTTAATTACAATTCATTTGGAGCATTATTTATTAACTACAATGAAACAATCTAGACAAATGAGAAGAAAAGTTAATCGATATCCATTTAGTCATGGGGCTTATTTAAGGTCTTAAAAATTGCTAAAATAATTTTTAAAAAACTAATGAGAAATTTTGAATGGCCTAAAATTTTTTGTAAAAAAGTTAATAAAAATAGAATAAAATCAGAAAATAAACATAATTTCTCAAATCTGAAAATTTCGATACCTCGTCACTTGATTGAAGTTCAAAATTACGAGGTCTGTCGCCAGTAGCCCTCGTGTTGCTTCTAGCGCGACGTTGATAAAACAAATCAATCGATCTGAAAACTTTGATAAAAAAATGTTGCAATGTAAACAAATGGCTTAAGGCTTTCGTCTACGGTCATTTTGATTTCTTGAATGTAATGTTTAATCTTATGGAATTTCTACTCCGTGTGCTCTCAAATCTAATCTATTTTTATCTATTTGAAAGTAAAAAAGTGTGTGTATATATATGTAATGATTCAACTTAAATTTGTAATAATTCACTGAAAAACATAATTTAATTTCCTAATTTTCTTCTCTGTAACTCATAAGTAAAGAGTTCATTCCTATTTTCTGATCCAATTCCAAATTATCCTTTTATTTGTTAGATCACACGCTCATAAAATCTGTTGAATCTGCTTTCACTTAGTCATAAATCTATCAGAAATAATCCCTACGAGACTGATAAATGACATGAATATCCCTCATTTTCCCTTCATCTTATACCACGTGAAATGGAGAAATTCCTAGATATCCCTGTCTATAAAAGGGAATGCAAGGTAAATTCTCTCCCTTCTGCTCTTGTCTGTTGTAATGCAGATAGCGGAGCTACGTCTCTTGCCTTCTTCGATTTAATAATGCATACCTTGTTGCGTCACCTTCGCTCAGCGAAATGAATAAACAATCATGGATTTTGAATTCGCCGTTTTATTTCGTCACAATTATTAAAGTGTGTTTGTGTAGGAGGTATCCGTCTGGACAAGAAGACACCTTCTGTGCATCGGTGTCTCGGGGGGGGGGGGGCGAATGCTTGGTGGCGGCATTTACCAGTTCAATGATAGGCTTGCAGTCGAATCATTATTTTATTCGTTATTAGATGAAATAAGACTATTTACAATATAACTATGTGCAGGTGATTTTAGATTCACTAGCTCCCTCGAGAAAGATAGATGACAGCCCAATTTTATCGCATATCGGCGATGGACGTTCAACTACATCAGATGAAGAGAGAAGGCGGAGAAGAGAAGAGGAGGAGAGCGAGAACTACACGCTTCCCCGTTTTGTTCAGGAATAGGGGGCGCTGTGTGAGTTATCACATGACGCTGATTCGTGGCACCGCTTATCAAGTAACTGAGGAATTCTTTTGCAGTAAATTTGAAAATACAGTTAATACTTTGATAATTAGCTGGAAAATCATATATATATATATATATATATATATATATATATATATATATATATAATGAAGGAAAACATTTTCTCCTCGATATTTGAAAAACATTTAAAATATTTTTTAAATATCTGATAACTTGCAAACGAAAATAATAATAATAATGATATATTGTAAAACATAATAATGGGTAAAAATATTTTTAAGAATTGGAGGAGAAATGTGTAATCCCACAGAAACTTTCAGTATTTTTTGCTCTATCGGGTGCATTTGTTTGCATTTATATAGATAAAAACAGAAAATATTTGAGAACGATAGTAAAAATTCTACAGAATTAACATTACGTTCACGAAATCATAACAGCCAGTAGACTGGAGCCTTTAAATTGAATCAGCATGAATTGAATAAACTTTTTCGTCAAAAGCTAGACACTAACTATGAAATTATATTTTCAATTATATTTGATTTTATATTCCATAAGAGAATTAAAGTTTTTTTTTTTTTATTTTTTTTTATTTCTCCTATCAAGAAAAATAAGAATTTTTTGTTGCATTCCTTTCAACACTTTTTTCGGAAAACTGAATCATGGGTTCAAGTGACCATTCATCACTTCAAAAAAATTCGAATAGTTTTATAAATATGAGTGCGCATCTATCAATTTTCAAGTAATATTTCGTAAAACACTCGCGCAAGTCAACTTAAAGCGATCAGGAAGTCGATTCGCTTCAAATATACCTTCGAAGTGATAACAGCCTAATTGCGGTGTCTGAAAAGCAACGATAAAAGACGCAGCAAAAAATATAAAGAGCTCGAAAACCAAAAGAACACGGCTTTCACCACCTATCAAAACAGAAACTACCTATTCTGTCAGCTCAGTTTTTTTTTCTTGTCTACAATTCAATTCAAAGCCCCGTTATCATCTTCCAGATCTTCACATCTCCTAGGTTACGGTGGCTGATCCTAATTCTTGATTAGACTTCTTCCCTTTCAGATATACCCCAGATAGTATTCCACGGCGATTCTTTTTATAGATTTGCCTATCTTACAAACCGGCATGCTCTTTGAGAGAGATAGGCGTTGGCCTTAGATAAGCTCAAAGACTGGCGAAGGTCTCATATCTCCGTTTGTGCATTAAATTAGTTTTTTAATGCGGAAAACGTTTCAAACAACATTGACCTGTCGAACGTACGCGCGAGATGCTGTAAGGTAAGTTGTGTCACGTGGCTCAGGGTATCCGAGTCCGTTCTGGTCGTTTCCGGGCTCGCAGGCCCACGCAAATGTATTCAAAGTTACAAGCACGGCTACAGTTATACTATTTTTTTTTTCTTTGTTATTTGTTTTTAAACGTAATTATTGATTTCAGTTGAGTTCGTATTATTTTGTTTCCGTAAGGTTATTCTTGAATGTCATTAAGAGGGATGGGGGGGAGACTGGTTAGGGTTGATAAATCGATTAAATTGTTACAAGAAAATTGTGGGCTTAAATTGCTTTATGAGTTTTTATTAGCCTCGGGAAGTAAATATGCAAAAATGCGAAGTTAATATGCCGATTATCTCAGGGTAGAGAAGGTCACAGTCGCTATGTGATTTCGAAAAATGGGCGGTTGCAGGAATTTGCTCCAGACGAAACGTCGACGTTGTTGTTGAAAGAAATTATAAGTATTACATAAAAACTGATGTGGCAAATTGTTTGAAGACATGAAATTTACTTTTTCAGTGCAGAATGTGTGTTTCATTCTATTATAAGATTATAATAGCTTTGTTACATAGCCTGAAAAGGATTATATTTGTCCACCATTTTCTTTCTTCCCCCTCCATGTCTCACTTTTTCTTCTTCTTTTATTTTTCAAATTCATAATTTTTTTTAACAACGTATCGAACTTGAATACTGGTAGTAAAAAAATTGATTCTACCAAAATTATTGCAATGAATAAATTTTAATAATTTATTTGATTTGGAAAATTAAAAAAAAAAAAAAAAAAAAAACTTAGTACTTACTTCTAATCAAATGTGTTAAGTTATAGAATGAAACAAATGATACTGAAAGTACGATATTATTAATTTGAAAACAATGAGGCAAAAAGCAAACCAGGCTAAATTTTAGCTTAAGTGAGATTTTTAATCAAAAACCAAACGAGAACAAGAGTCGAAGGAAGAAAGATGTAAAATAAAGAATAATGAAAAGAAAAAAAAAACATTGTAGAAATGCATGAGTAGTTAAAAGAAATAACGCATTTAAATCTGTTTTTAATACTTTTGTCGAGATTTTAGATTTTACTATCAATTGTTTCTGTTATACTATTCAATATCTATTATAGATGTCGAGGAAATATTCATTTGTTGAATAAACGATATAACAGAGTGAAAAATATTGACCTTTATTCGTAGTGCAGATTAAAATTTTGCTCTCACTTTCAACAAATAAAACAACTCAATAACTTTTTAAACATGCTCCATAAACCTTTTTTCAACTTTTTTTTAACAAAATTGCAGACTGTTTTTGTGTCATTTTTAACAGATTAAATTAGAAAAAATGATAATATTTAGCAAATGTTATTGGAGATCAAAGTAAGCACACAAATCGTGCAAAGAAGTAATATTTAGGCAATATGAATCGAGAATCACGAAGGTTTTTCTATAGATATTGGTTTTAACAAAATGTTCCACTGCGCTGTTATTGTTCTTTTATTACGCGTTTTTTTTTTTTTTTTTTCCTGCTTCGTTTTAATTGCATTCCAAGTTTTCTTATCTAGGAACTTGTACAATGTAAATAAATAATTCAGTTTCTTCTCATCGTTTTCATACAGCATTTTGTGATTTATTTATTTTTTTCTTTTCCTTTTTCTGATTGTATTACGGGTTTTCTTCTCCAAAATACGATTCAAAAAAGGAATTCTACTGCCTATTCTCTTTGCCTCCAGTACTTTCCAATATTTTTTTTCACTTCATTATCATCGCATTTTAAGTTTTCTCCCAAATACGCTGTATAATGTAAATGAGGAATCCCACTTATTCGTGTTGTTTTCATAAAGAATTTTCCAATACTTTTTGCTTCATTTTAATTGCATTCCAAATTTTCTTCCCCAAAATACATTGTACAATATAAATGAGGAATTTCACTTCTTGGTGTATCTAGCAATTTGTAATTTTTTTTTTTTTTTTGCTTCATTCCTATTGCATTCCAAGTTTTCTTCTCTAAAATAGGAGTACTTTGTACAATGGAAACGACTTATTCCTGTTGTTTCCATCCATCACTTTGCAATGGTGTTTTACTTCATTATCACTGCATTTTAATTTTTTTTACTTCATTATCACTGCATTTTATATTTTAATATGTAAATCTTGAGAATTCTTTTTTTTTTTTCCGATTTATTGAAAACCATTCGAAAGTTCACAGAAACACTTAGCATTTCATGAGAAGGCCTGCTATATGCTCTCACGAAAAAGGTTTCGTTATACGATTTTAGAACAGTTATAAAGAAAAATATGATAACAAGAATATCATTTGTAAGATTTTCTGGAAAAAGAAGAGGAAATATAAGAAAAAATATTTATTTGTTTTCTTTATGTAAGGCTTAATAAAGCACAATTGTAAGTTTTTGACTTTTCCCAAACAGGAAAAATGGAACACTGGAGTGCTTGTCTTAACAACAGGATATGACACAGTTTCTGTACAGAGGACCACAGTGTGTCTTTTCTTCTCTTTTTTTCAGGAACATAATTTCTTACTTCCTTAGTTCTCGCACTAACTATTAAAACGATTGCATTCAGGAAAATAAACTAACCCGAATTAGTTAATTTCTTCTGCTTTATTACCCTCAACCAACGACTGTCTAATAAGTTAAATTTTAAAAAAAAATGAAATGGGATTCGTTTTAATTCTTATGAATCGCTTTTATTTCATTACTCTGAAAAGAATAATTTCCGAAGCAATTTCTCACGATTCAGAAGTTCTCTTATTGTCAAGATTATTAACATCTGTTAATATAGGTTTTTTTTTTTTTTTTTTTTTTGATAAAATGGCGTCAAGAAAAATGCATAGGCATAAAATAAAGAATACTTAGTGTTTGGTTCAAATTGTTGACATTATAATACATTATGATTATGATGAATATATTTAGTTTGTTCAAGGTACATTTGCATTGCTAAGACACATTTAATTTACTATTTTATCGTTAACTTTTATTTTAGTATCCGAACAGCGTATTATCGTCTACTTTAACAATTTATCGTTTGCTCTTACTTTAATATTTAACTAATAATTGATTTTTATGCTAGAAGCGTCTGATTTTAACACTGACAACGTTTTTGTACTTCAGAATGTTTTGCTGTTGAAAATAAAAATGAAAAGAAATTTGAAGGAGGTATTTTCTTTTCTTGATGGTAATTGCTTTGGTAGAGACTGGGGCTTGGAAGTACTTTTACTTTACTCTAATTAATTTCATTTTCAATAATTTTACTTATCGAGAACTTAACAGAGAAGAAAATGGTAGCACATGTTAAAATGAAATTAGCAGAGCCAATTTTCATTTTTGTTTTGTTTTTGAAGCTCTCAATTTTGCGAGTGGTTCGACACTTTTAGAAATAACATGTTTTAAGAAAATTATTTTACATAATTTCCAGAAATTAATATTACTGGACACTGAAACTCAGAATAATGTTTAAAATAGCAAAAATATACTCTGCTCAAAATTTTTAATACATATAGAAATGCAAGTTTCATAGTCTTATTGTAACTGAGTTGTGATTACTTTTAGAATTAGCGCTAATTAATGAATAAATATAAACTGTATTAGGAGGCGGGGTCGAAAAATAATGTTTCAATGGTTATAACTTTTTTATTTTATTTCTTAAACCGTTTTTAAAATTCTTGTCATTCCTAAAAACTATGTTTGTTCAAAAAAAAATTTTTTTGTCATTTATGTGATGAGAACTGAAAAAGATGGCTAACACATAGAGATGAGTTTGAAGAAACTAGATGTCATTGCACTCGACCTTGCGAATTTCACCTCCACCCAAACACAAAAATTCACACCACTTTCATCCTGACAACGAGATGAAAACTGAAATCAAAGCCAGGTGGCGACAGCATCCACCGGATGGGGAGCTCTCCAACGGGTTTGCCCAAATGGTTCCGCGGCGACGCAAGTGCATGGACAAGGACAGGGACTGTGTCAAAAAGCGCATGGTGCATTACATGAAGGATACATACCTCTTTCAGATACAACAAGAATTTTATAAAGTGGGAGCAAATGAAAAAATTTAGGCCGAGGAGATATTACCTTTCTATGAATCGAACAGAAAGATTTATTTCATACCGAAATATTCATAAGCAAACTAAAACAAATAGATAAATAAAATTGAAATTGGCTTTGTTAATTTCATTTTAACATGCAGTAACTTTTTTTTGTATTATGTTGTCAAAAAAATAGAATTATTTAAAATGAATATTAATTAGCGTAAAGTAAGTCTACTTTCAATTCCCAAGCTCCACAGAAACAATAACTATTAAGAAAAGAAATTACCTTCTTCAAATTCCTAATGCATTTTTTTTCACCAACAAAACATTCTAAAGTACAAAAACGTCGTCAAAGTTTAAAAAACAGACGATTTTTCCATAAAAAATTAATTATTAAATTAAGTATTTAAAAAAAAAGTGCAAACGATTCATTATTAAAGTAGACAACAATATTTCGTTAGGATATTAAAATAAAAGCAGACGAGAAAATCTTGAATAAAATATATCTTAGACAATGTAAATATAACTTAAGCTAATGGTATTCAAACTTTGGGGAACCCTTTGAGCTTACCATTTTCTTGAAGGACCCTCCTTAACAAAACTTTAACCTACTCAAATTTACAAATTTACTATTGCATCTCTATTTTATCACAATAGATGCGTCTTAACAAGATAATGAATGATCTGGTAGCTAATTGGTTTTTTCTAAAGAATATTCTATGAATAATAAACAAAAGCAATTATATCTAAAATTATAACAAATTAATAAAAAGTAAAAAAAAAAAAAATGTAATGATTGTGATTGTTTTTTTCATTTCAAAGTATTTTTACATCTGGAATAATTGTTGAAATCAATAATCTGTTGTCATCTTCAACCAATTTGTTTTCAAGATTTTCGCATACATATTTTGAAGCATATGACATTAGATGTTTCAAAGTTCTTTGGGCAATTTCAGGATTTTTTTTTTCTAATGTCAATCCAAAAAAAAAAAAAAAAAATGCAATGCATAATATCAACTTGACTAAAATTTAGTTTCAATTGAGTGTCGGTCTATGTATCAATTTATTATTCTCTTTCTTTTATTGGAAGTTCGGAGGTGTCACATTCTTGATAAAGATTTTGAATCTAAGATAATTTTTCTTTTTGAACAAGGAAATATTCAAGAAATGCTTTTTACAGATCTGATTAAATGTTGGACCAAACAAATTTTTAACTGGATTAGCGTTACCGTCTACTAAAATACTATGCAAATTAGGAAAGCATTCAATATTATCTTTCAAAGTGTAATTTGCCAAAAATTTTAATTTTAGAGTGGCGCCAAATTTACTTTGTACCGTGAAATAAGCAGCCAAATGATTCTTCATCTGAGCCAAAGAACGGAGACCAATATGTGTACGAATGCGTCTCGATTAATGCATTTGAAGCATGTGACTTTTACGAAATTTAAGGTTTTATAATATCCATATAATATTTAATTTATATTTATTTTTACGAGTGATTTCCTTTAAAAATCCGATTTCTTATAAAAATTAAAATTTTGGTTCTTTGATTAAGCAAATACTGATCTCTTGCGGAACCCCTGTCAAAGTTCTAGGGAACCCATGTTGAAGATCTCTGTCTTAAGCAAACTGAATGTATTCATTATAATCATATTGTATTATAATGTCAATCTTTTGAATCTAGCATAGTGTATCCTTTACGTTATGCCCACGCGTTTTTGTTGACGCCGTTTTCTCAAAACAACAATAAGTTAGCACATATTAATAAATATAATGTGATTTCCAGTTTTTAATCTTGACTCATTGTTTTGTTAATGTTGTACTTGGAAGTAACACGAGGGCTATGGGCGACGGAGCTCATAATCATGAGCCCCGGTCAAGTGTCGAGACCTCCCTCTTCAAACTTCCACACCAAAGGAAGACTTGAAACCTCAACAAATTTAAAATGCATCATCTCCGCTACACGGACTTTAGTGGCGTCAGGGATCGAACCCACGATTCGACAGAAACAACACCTGTCGCGAGTTCGTGACCTTGACCACTAGGCTACCGCGGCCACCTGTTTTCCATCTATATTATTGCATCAGTGACGATAGCTCTTATAATAAACGGTGATGTTCGTTGGTTCATTACTGTAAAAGAAATTGCATTTCTCCATTCATTATGCAACCTTGAGAACAACATTCCCCAAAGCTTGTTGTGTAAATAACCCCTTCGCACGTAACGCGGCAGCTGAATCAAACAAACCGTTTTTTTTATCTCTCTCCCATCTAAGGCTCACTTTTATGACACTTGACATTGACACTGAATTAAGTTACGGCACATTTTATGACTTGTATACTCTACAGCAAACGGAGCTGTTTTTCGTACAGAGATTAGATTTCTAGAAAACAGCAAGGTATTTTTATTCCAAGAAAAGAACGCTAATTTAACAAGATACGTTGGATGTTTTGTGTGTGTGTGTGTGTGTGTATTAAATTAGAATTTGTTCTAGCACAGTATGACTGTGAAGGCTGTTACAGAAGTGAATCCAAATTCGAAGCACTTTTTCAGACTGAAAATTGCTTAACATTTTAATATCATATTCTGACCCAGCTATCTTATAAAAAAAAAACACTATGCTGTTCATTATCGTCAGAATTAGCCTATTTCAGAGCACTATGCTATTCATTATCACTATGGATTTCCTATGATATTCATTATCACTGTGGGTTCCCTATGCTATGATTTATCACATTGGATTTCCTATGCAATGCATTATCACTAGGGGTTTCCCATGCTATTCATTATTGCCAAGATCAACCCATTTTATCCAGTATAAGATAAGTTCTATATTTCATTTCCTATATTGTTATATGAAAGAGTTTTTTCACTTAACATGCTCGAGAGGAAAAGTATGTAATCATGGAATGTCTCTAAATATTAAAGACGTAAGATATTAAATGAATATATTGTAACATCCTGGCAAGATTTTCCTTCTCTTGATTACTCCAACATTTGTCAATTCTTAAACAGTAAAATAATAGTCAATCTTAAGGCTCCCGTCTACCCGCCATTTTGATTTCATCAGCTTAATGTTAATCCTATGGAATTTTGACTTGAATTCTCACATCTTTAATATGATCTATTTGAATGCAATAAAGTGCGTGTGAAAGAGCAAAAAATAATGAATGCTTTTGTGGAATTACTTTTTTCCTCTGATTCTTAAAAATATTTGAAAATATTCTTTAAAGACCGGAAAACTCAAAAATGAATCATTAAAATAAGAATAAAAATATTTTTAAAATTCGTAGGAAAAAAATAATTCCACAGAAGCATTGATTATTTTTTGCTCTTTCCGATGCACTTTATTGCATTCAAATAGATCAAATAGTAAAGATGTGAAAATTAAAGTCAAAATTCCGTAGGATTAACTTTACGTCCACGAAATCAAAATGGCGGGTAGATGGGAGCCTTAACTGAACTTATGGAATATCTCTAAATATTAAAGACGTAATATATTAAACGAATATATTGTAACATCCAGGCAATATTTCTTTCTCTTGATCACTCCAACACTTGTCAATTCTTAAACAGTTAATAAATAATAGTCAATCGTTACTGAATTTATGGAATGTCTTTAAATATTAAAGGCGTAAGACATATCGTAAGGCTAAGAAATTATTTCCTTCTCTTGATCGCTCCATCATTGATCAATATTTAAACAGTCTACAAATAATAATGAAAAAAAAAACTCAAATGATCTTCGGCCCTTCTCTTCAACAACAACGCCAGAATTTAAAACGCCTACAAAACTAGTCCGAGAGAGACGTCTCTTCAGTCTGGTTGGTAAAGGCGCAGCAAAAATCGACCGGTAATTTTTCTTGCGACCCAATGAACCAGGGTTCGAAACAGCCGGCGGCAACCAAGGCCATCAGTTCTTTCTTTCTCCACGGAGTCAGAAAACCAGAAATGCCGAAAACTTATGGAATGTCTCTAAATATTAAAGACATAGGACATGTTACGACGTTCAGGTATTATTTCCTTCTCTTGATCGCTCCGTCACTAAATTAAAGAATACTCAAACGAATAGAAAGTCAGACAAAGGGGGAACGAAATTATTCTATTCACAGTTACTAACATTCAGCATTCAAAATCTAAATTATTAAAAAGTCCCTACACGCTGACGATTCTAAACATTACGAACATTACTTAACTGTTTCGGATTAATCGGATCCGAGTTCGTAGTGGAATTTGAAATGAGGGTATGACTCGCTGACCGTATGCAGATCCACTACAATTTTGATCTTATATCTCATTACCCATGCCAACGTAAGCACGATCCTAATTTCCTCGGTTATAACTTCCACTCACCATCTGTATCGTTCACGTATTAAACGCTTCTGTGCTTATAAATGCTGTCAATCAATCATTTCACTATACTTCATTAATTTTGTTCCAATTAACATCTGTTATTTTTTATTTATTGAATGAGATTCTCAAATCAAACAACATCATGTTAAAATTTCCAAAGATTATTTGAAGAGAATAGAACCCCGGTATAATAGGTGCCACAACATGAAGAACTTATATGAAAATTGGTTTTTTTGTTTTTTTTGTCTGAAAATGTGATCCAAATGTTATTCAAACTCTGACTGAAAGTGAAAACATCTTTAAATGCGTACAAATTTGTTCTTACCTTTTACGACTCAATATTAAAAAATTTTGCATTTAAAATATCTGATTTTTTTTTTTTTTTTTCTGTTTTGGCTTTATGTTACAGACCAAAAACATGAACACATTTTCATATTGAAAATGTCCTAATATTTGTGCAATTTTTTGAGGATATCATATATATCCGTTTGTCATAACACCTGCTTAAATTTAAGAATTACTCAAATTCTTTTTTCCCCCCCATTTCAGTACGTAAAGGTGAAAATTCAATTAGCATTATGGTATAAGCAGAGCCGAGTTTAGGTTTTGTGAAGCCAAGTAATAAAGCCCAAACTCCAGAGATCCTTTATCAACAACAAATTGACGCTGTTTTTTGTCTTGAATATATGATACATGATAATTTATGGGTTTATGAGGAGGCTTGAGTAAATTGCCTTTCTGCAATTACGTTGACCACCTTGCTGCGAGACCGTCTTTTAGAAGTTTGATTTGTATTGAGTAATCGTTCCGGGAGAAGCACGCAACCACTCAACTTTTTGTTTGAGAAGAACATTGTTATTCTGTTTACTGTAGATTTATTTAATAACCTACAGTTTTTTTTCCTTCTAATTTCTTACGGATTCGAACACAAATTTATTATGATAAGATATATCTCTACATCTAGGGTTAGTCACATATAACAAAATTTGTATTTTATCGAAGTAATTGTTGAAACGAAATACAATTAAGAAGGAAAGAGTATTAAATGGTGATATATAATTAAGAGAAGTATATTAGTAGTAAAATATACAACTGAAAAGTGTATTAAAAGCAAAATGATTATTAAGTTCTGACTTACAAAAGGATTATTTTTATTCACAGCACATTGGTAAACATTGGCAGCTGAAATAATAAAATTCGAAACTTCCTACTTCGATGTGTTAAAATTTGATCTCTATGCAATTTCGCCAGAATAAATAAATAAATAACTGTTTGAGATGTACGAAACTCTCTACACACCTTGAGGCCTTAGGCTTCATTCTATTTAGGCTACAGGATATAAGGATTTGAAATATGCTGCTTGTTTCATACTGGATAAAATGGATTAATTCAAAAACAGAGGCAATTAGCATAACAATATATGCTAATTTCTATGAGATTGGAAAGTCAGATTATAATATTAATGTGTTTGTGTTGGAGCATTTTCCTCTCTCTGAAAAATGTTCCAAGTTTATGTTATCATTTTTTCAGAAAAATTTGACACAAGAGAGTGACACGGCCCCGATATACCTTGGCGATCAGTCTCTAATTTTGACTCTCCTTCTAGTTAAATAATAAATTTCTACTTTTTTTTAAATTTTTTTTTTCAGTCTAGATTGAAAATGCGAATATTTTGTGCAGCGAAGTTAGATTTGGCGTTTGCGCCATAAAAATCACCTTTCAATCAATCACTTTTTAACACAAGGTGAGGACATTTTTTAAGCTTTTGAAATTTGAAATAAAGTGCAAGTCAAAAAATTAATTTTTTTCAAACTGCCGATTAATATATTAATTTACATACAAATAAGGATCAAAAAGATTATTTAAAACTGTTTCCAATCATAAGGATTCTTAAGGCATTCTTAAATTCTGCGTTTTTGTCTAGCACAATTTTTTTTTTTGGCATCTTTAAAGAAGGAAAATCGCCAACAGTATCGATATTGGCACAGAATGGCCGTGAACTAAATAAAATTCTATACATATCTTCATAACAATATAATAAATTTGGATCAATAAAGTAGCAAATGTTTTGCACGAACTGAGACTGGACATAAAACAAAAATGTCGAACCTGACCACTTTTCAAAAATTTATATTTTTTATGTCTGCTTTCACCGAACTTAATTTTCAAAAATATGTCGTAATAAATTTCTCCTGAATTTTTTACTGGATTGAAATAAAATATATGTAATATATGTCTGATACTTGTTTTCACCACTAATGAATTCAATTTTCAAAAATACGTCGTAATAAATTTCCCCTAATTTTCTTATTGGATTAAAGTCAAGCAAATAAAAAAATTGAGTATTATATTTACTTTTCGATTCATGTACTACCTTAAATCATATATAAACTGGAATCAAGATACGACTGAAAATGAATAACACTATTCAGAATTTTAAGACAGCTGTGAGGCAGCCATTTTTTTAGACACCTAAGGGGCTATTGTTTTAAGTGTAGCGTTTTGGCCAACCAGATCACTTTTCAATTTTTTATTATTTGCTTCCATTTTAACTACATTTAGCTTAAATATATTCAATTTAATTTATTTTTCGTTTGCTTTAATTTTAATTACATTTAGCTTAAATATATCGAATTAAATAACTAATCGTTTCTTTTACTTTTTTAAAATCGGAAAAGTTTACTAATGTCCATTTCTCGATATTTCATCGTTTACTTTATTTTTTTATATTTAATAGAGCAATTTAATAATAATTATAAAAAAAAAGCGCACCTTTGGTGGCTAAATCTGTTCTAGAACTTTTTAAATTTTTGTCTCTGAATTTCAGTAACGAAACTAGAATACTGCAACAAAAAACTTTTAAAATGTTTCTTTAAAAATTTATCATTGCATTTTACCTTTGATTTAATATTAATTTATAATATAAACAATGAGAAGAGTTTTGCCTTAAATATTTCTGCTATCACATTATTTGATAGATGAATATTTTGCTTTTTTTTTTTTTTGTTTTGTATGGATGCAACACATTTTCTAAAGGAATAGTAAATTATTTTAGCATTCAATTACAATTTTCATCTGACGAGTATTCTTTCTCAAAAGAATTGATATCGATCAGTTGAAGGAGTTGCTTTGTAAAATAGAAAAAAAGATCGAGTCACTTAATCCATTACACTTGAGCACATATTTACTATTTTATGAAGCACAGCTGCGACTACTTACGGCGTCACAGCTGCCAAATCTGCCAAAACACAGCGTCGCTTTCTAGCCACTTAAATTTCTGCTGTAATGTCTAAGAGTCTAAATTTAGTGTATTGATTTTCGAATGCCGTATAGGGATGGTTCGTAATTCGCCAGTTTCAGTCGAAGTCTTATCAAACTTTATTTAGGTACATTTAAGCTGAGAGAGAGTACATATCAAAACTAAATAAAGTAATTATCACAATTTAAATATTTGAAATTTTGTTTCATTCATTTTTTTTTTTTTTTTTTTTTGAAAAAGAAAGTCCATATTATATGGAAATACTATCTTCTTTTATAATAATTAATTGCAATAACTTCGTTGAGGAGTTACGAATTTTGTGTCAAAAAAGGTGTCCTCGAGTTCGAGTCTCGATTTCGTCAAACATCCTCTAGCGAAATCATCTTGAAGTGTCAAGTGGTACTGTGTCATATATAATTAGATTTTGTTTGTATGAGTGTGTGTCTTACGATGGGGAAGTAAATAGAAGCTAATCCAAATCCAGGAAATTTTGCTTACCGCCCGAACATTGTTCTCAATTATCAACGTCCATTGCCGTAGGTCATACGGTAGTTAACAGAAGCAAATCAAATATTGTTTTTGAAAGATAAAAACCCCACAAAAATAACGAAACATTCAGATTGATAATAAGTCTTTTAATATCCTAAAATATAAGTTTGTGGCAGGAATTTTCAAACAGTGAGCTGTGAAAACTTATAAATATCATACGCGATATTATTTTCTAGACAAGTTGCTTTCCTTTTACTTGGCTTTCTCTTAAAAAATGTTGGTTCTTTCATAGATTTTTTTTGTTTTTTAGGTTTTAAATTTTAAGATCGTTTAATTAAATATATACTGCTGTTTGTAGAAAATGCAACACCATGAAAGAATCATCAGAATCAAATGAAATTTAATGCAGAAACGACTTGTACTGATACAAATAAATGATGAAATTTTCAAAACAAAAGAAACAAATTAAGCGTCCGAAATCAGTATTTGGTGCAGCCACCATGCGCTGCAATAAGTGCTGCTATACGACGTGGCATGGAGTCAAACAGATGTTGAATATCTGCTTGAGGAAGAGAATTCCATATCGCTTGTATGCGCAACCAAAGTTCGTCTTTGGAAACTGCAGGACGCGGATCACGAGCGAGACGCCGACCAACCATATCCCACACGTGCTCAATAGGCGACATATCCGGTGAATAAGCAGGCCAAGGAAGAAGTTGCATGCGTTGTGCTGAACAGAAGTCTCGAACAGTCCGCGCAACATGTGGGCGTGCATTATCCTGCTGAAAGATAGCTCCAGGGATGCCTTGAAGGAAAGGAACGACTTCGGGCTGTAGCACTTCACGGACGTACCTGTTGCTATTGAGATTACCCTCAATTCGTATCAAATTGGATCGTCCATGATACGAAATCGCACCCCAGACCATAACTCCGGGTGTTCGACCACTATGTCGTTCAATAATACACTCAGGAAGGCAGCGTTGACCGGCATAACGTCTAACACGAACACGGCCATCATGGGTCCACAAATTGAAGCGTGATTCATCTGAAAAGACAACTTGGTGCCAATCAGCTCGCCTGTCTCTGTGCTCAAGAGCCCACTGCCGACGCAGCCGTCGATGATTCGCCGTGAGGGGAATCCTGTATAAAGGCACCCTTGCACGCAATCCACGGCGCAGCAGACGACGACGAATTGACGAAGCCGACAATTGTACACCTGTAGCAGTAGACCAACGTGCTGCCAGCTGCCTGGAGGAAGCTGTGCGATCATTCACCGCCATGCGGAGCAGGTGTCGATCATCGCGCTCTGACGTCACCTTCTGTCGTCCAGTGCCTGTTTTTCGAGTTGTTCGGTGCTCGTCGGTCCACTGCTTCCAAACTCGCATCACTGTGGAACTGTTCCGCTGCATACGAGCTGCTATTGCGCGATAGGAAAATCCTCCTTCTCGAAGGCCGATTATCCTCCCTCGTTCAAACTCCGTAAGTTGCTTGAATTTCTTATTCTTCCGTCGTGGAGGCATACTCAGGTCTCACTAAACGTTTGCCACTAACAAATAATCATAGACTTTTTTCAACGTCCCGCTACAGCACTTTATTTATACGCTTTCAGCATCAATTCAGAGGGCGCTGCGCGCGCCGCGCACGCGCGATGGCTCTGAAACTTTATTAATTTGCATAATATCCTATAATTGACATTTGCTGCGAATTTCATTTGATTCTGATGATTCCTTCATGGTGTTGCATTTTCTACAAACAGCAGTTTATATATAATTCCATTACCGGATTCCATGATGACATCGTAGGAATTCAATGATGAGGCTCGACTTATTTTCCTTCGTTTATTATTTGGAGAGATGAAATGAGAAATATTTACAACAGGAGATGTCGACCAGTTCATCGGAGCAAAATAGACGGTTGCCTTATTAACTTTATCCCATATCGGCGATGGGCGTGGGAACGCGCTCTGGTGTTCAGAGTTTACTTCCGACGCGGGTAATGTGAAGGAGAAGAGAAGCGGAAAGTGGAAGAAAGAGAGCGAGAACGAAAAGTAGCTCAATTTTGTTCTGGAATAGGTGGCGCTGCATGAGCTATCACATGACGCTGATTCATGGGGCCATCTATCGAGTATCTGAGGAACTGGTTTTACAGTACATTGGAAAATAAAATTAATTATTTAATAATTAGCTGGAAAATCCTATATATATATAAAGAGAGGGAGATAGAGAAATAAATGCTTGATTGAATATTGAAAAATAGTTTAAGAAAAAACAAATATGTGGCCGATGTAACCACTGAAAATTTCAAAATACTCATATATTTATTAGCTTCTTCTAACTATTTCATAATGTATTCATTTTATATCTTTTGTCAAGACTTCTAGAATATATTAGTTACTAAATTGACTGAATATGTTTCTATTAAATGAATTCCATTATATTAACATATTTGGTTATCACTGTGAACTCTCCAATTGAATTTTTAGCATATTTCTCAAAAAAATATCCTTTCAAAAACTTCATTTTTATTCTTTGAATAAAGCCATTCTGTATTCACAATTTTCTAGATTAATATATATTTTTTGCACTGAAAATAGAATACATTCTAAAAAGAAAATTATAATTGTGTGTGACCCTAAATTCTCATAATTAAATCTTCAAGTAAATCTGGTTTTTGACATAAGACACATGTCTTGAACTCTAGCAAACTATTTACTCACATAAAGTTTATTTTGAGAATCCAAAAAGAGAGAATTATAATTTAATTCCTTTCAAAGGATGGTTCATGTAATTTAATTCTATATATTTGTTGGAGAATTTTTACGCTGGTTTAAAAAGCGTAAACTCTTTTATCTTATGAATAGAGAGTCATTTAATATTTAAAAGACTGAAGTTTATCTTAATGGAAAGACATTCAAACAGGATTCAGGATTATAATTTGTAGCCTGCGACATTAAAGAGTTTTATTTTTATCTTTTGAGATCATCTAATATCATCTAACGATTTATTTTACTTCATCATAAGGGGCCGCGGTAGCCTAGTGGTCAAGGTCGTGGATAGCGGCTGGCGGTTTTCGTTCAGTCGCGGGTTCGATCCTTGGCCACCAAAGATCCGCCGTGTAGCCGGGGCTGATGCACGTTAAATCTGTTCGGGGCCCAAAGTCCTCCCGTTGGCGTGGTGTGGATGTTAGGAGATGGGGGTGCCAGCTCAGGTGTCGTCCTCGTCACTTGACCGTGGTTCAAAATTACGAGGTCCGTCGCCAATAGCCCTCGTGTTGCTTCTAGTGCGACGTTAATAAAAACTAAACTACTTCATCATAAGGTTCATTTAAAACTCATATTTGTTAGTTTCTCCTCTCAGCATTTTCTACATTCGCGAGCTATTAGATAATGCCTTAACAACTCTCAATTACATCATTCGAATATTAAACAAGTTTATAAAATATTTAAATTCTTTTCCGAATTTTTATTTCCGTTTTCGTTTGTACAAGATTTTCCCTCCTTTTGAAACTGTTTCATATCGGTTTTTATGGAGTCATCATTTGACTCTCTTCTAAAACAAAACATATATGCACAATCTACAGCGACATAAGTCATACAACTCGAAGCTGATCCATTTTTTAAAGACTATCCTTTGAGCTCATATTGAAATTTTGTTCCATTATACGGGGGGGGGGGAAGATTTTCAGAAAACATTTAATTAAATAGCAAATAATTATAATAACTACTTGTTATTGTTTCCATTACTTCCTTACTTGATGTATTTATCATATTAAAATTTCGATCTCAAGTTTTGATAATTCTTTTTCGCAATTGCTGTAAGTTCTTTAAGTATTTATTTTACATTGAAACTCAGTAATTCGATTCAAATCTCAGCTCCATTAGTGAAAGAATCAAGTTGTTATGATTAGATATAGAAAAAGTAAAGATTTTTTTTAATATTTTACGGTAAAAGTAATAACATTTAGCTCCAAATACATTCAATTGAATAATTTATCGTTTGCTTTAATTTTAATGTCTGGAAAGAATATTCGTGTCTATTTCAATAATTTATCGTTTTGATTTAATTCTAACATTTTATTTAATAATTTGATTTTTATAGCATAATCGTTTGTTTTATTCTTTTTGTTATCAACAGTTGGCATTGTTTTTTTTTTTTTTTTTTTTTTTATCTATAGAAGCTTTATGTTTTGATTGTAAGCAGAAGATAGAGAAGGAATTAAAGAATGTAATGGTATGTGTTGAAATAGTGATTTTATTTTAGAACTTAAAGGTATAACACATGGATCAATAAGTCCCGAGACTAACATTGAAAACAACATTTTTTTTGCAAAATTTTTTTTTATTCATCAACATAATCACCTTTTAGGGTAATACAATCGTTCCAACGCTTTTCCAATTTTTCAATACCATGTTTATAAAAAAAATTATCTTTCGCTTCAAAATAAGATTCAGTTTCAGCGATAACCTCCTCATTGGAGCCAAATCTTTTTCCCTGGAGCATTTTTTTAAGATCAGCAAAGAGCCAGTAGTCACTGGGGGCTAAATCTGGCGAGTATGGGGGGTGGGGAAGCAGATCAAAGCCCAATTCATTCCATTTTGCCATTGTTTTCATCGACTTGTGGCAGGGTGCATTGTCTTGGTGAAAAAGGATTTTTTTCTTTGCATGTGCGGTCGTTTTTTAGCGATTTCCTCCTTCAAACGCACCAGCAAGTCAATATAATAATCACTGTTGATCGATTTACCTTTTTCGAGGTAGTCAATGAAAATCACGCCATGCGTATCCCAAAAAACTGACGCCATGACTTTGCCAGCTGACTGCTGCGTTTTCGGACGGCTTTCGCCAGCTGTGCGCCACTCAGATGACTGCCGCTTCGACTCTGGAGTGTAGTGATGTATCCATGTTTCATCCATGGTCCCGTAACGACGCAAGAAATCTTTTTTGTTGCGAGTAAATAGCGATAAACAGCTTTCTGAATCATCGACTCGTTGTTCCATCGAAAGCAATCGCGGCACCCACTTGGAAAAAACCTTTTTCATGCTCAATTTTTCATGAAGGATAGTAAATACACTTCCGTATGATATCTGTGTCATCTCAGCAATCTCACGGAGCTTCACTTTACGATCTTTCATTATAATTTGTGTCACTTCACTCACATTTTCCGGTGTAACGGCTTCCACAGGTCTACCCGAGCGTTCCGCGTCATTTGTGTCGTTACGACCACGTTTAAACTCGGCAAACCACCGACAAATCGTTGCTTTTGATGGACAAGAGTCCGTGTAACATTTTTCAATCCATTGTTTCGCTTGCACGGTGTTTTTACCCATTAAAAAACAATGTTTTATCAGAACACGAAACTCGGTTTTTTCCATTTTTTAAACAAACTACAAAACGACTTTACTCCAACCTCGATAACTCAGCTGTTTCTGGTCCGATCGACTTAAAATTTTGACACGTTTCAAGCAAAGATTAGTACTCTAGAAAGACCTGGTTACTGGTTTACTACGAGCGCCATCTCTGGGTTAGTCTCGGAACGTATTGATCCATGTGTTAGTTATTATAATATTCAAGATATAATAATTTTTTAATAATGATATTATAAATGGTATCGAATAATGGTATTATAAAACTTTTGTAAATCCAACACAAGTCAAAAAGCAGTCAACAACTTTATTTCATATAATGCTAATTGGTCTTTAACGACTTTGCTGTTAAAAAAAAGCATTTTTTTTTATGTTATTTGAAGTTAGAAAACGACTAGCTTTGATAAGTAGTTCTAATTTTCTTCAAAGTGAGTTCAAATTAGACCATTTGTTAAACGAATATTCAAAAGACATAAAGATCTAAAGTTTTTTAATTAATGCAGTTTATATTTTGCAAATACCGTTGGTTAATCCTTTTAATAATTTACACCTGATAGTTTTCTTTTAAATTTTTAAATTTTAGTAAAAAAATTTTTCTTTTGTTCGCTGAGTGTTTGGTCTAAATTTTGGGCGACATATTTTTTTCTTTTGATTTTAAAACAATTATTGAATCATTTTGCGATTTTTTATTGAAAGCAATTTTTTTAAAAGAAATTTTTCATTAGAACAGTTATTTGACTATACAATTTTTCTTATTTCAGGTTACACAATTTATACGAAATAAAAATACAGTAGATAAAAGAATATTAAATTTGGGTTATAAAAACTATTGCATTTTGGATACTATGTCAATTCACTAAGTAATAACGTTAAAAATATTGAAGAAGTTACAAATAAAACATCAAATAAGTACAAATAGGTTGAATTAAAAAATGTTAAGTTATAAAATTTGCACTTGTTAGCAAGACAAATCGTTATTTTTGTAATCAACTCAATAAAAACAGATTACGGTGTAAATAGAGTGGATTATCTCATGTAAGATTTTATATTTTTTTTAATAAAAAGGCAAATAGTTAAATTATGTAAAAATTTTACTTACTTAAAAATCATATTTCAGACAGATTTTTATAGGAACATTTATATTAGTATAAATATTTTTTGCACGCATCATATTTAATCTGAATTTTACTTTTTTCATGCCAAATTCAAGTTATTTTTCCTTTATTAAAAAAATGTTGATTATGTTAATGATATACTTATAAAACAAAAGAAAAAAAACTAGAACTTTAATTCTGCTTAACTTTGTTTTTGGTCACTCAGACTTACATTAATATACAATGGCACTAAATTATTAACCTTTTATACTGAAACTATACACAATAACCTAAAACAATTTTATGAAGAATTAAAGTTATACATTTATTGCTAATATTATCTTAAATTTCTGAGTATGTATTGGGAAAATTCATTTTTTTTCAGCTAATTTTAAATTTAGATAAACCAGGCTTCAAGATTTCGAAAATTTTATGTCTTTGTTTACGTATAAACAGGAATTTTGTTTTAATGAAATAGTTAATATTTGAACACTGATTATACTCGTTACGGTTGTAATTCTAAGCCATAAGAATTATTCGAAATAAGAGGAATTTTAAATTAAACATCAAACATTTAACTTATAATGAATCTGAAAGGCATTTTTTCTATTATTTGTAGTATAACTTACTTTTACGCTAGTCGGTCTCAGAAACATATTTATTTTCAAGTCACTTTTGTGTGCAATGAAAGATAAAGAAAAATATTACAGAAATATTTATCCAGGATCATTAATTTTTTTCTTCTTTGATTAAATTAATTTAATGTGTTAGTAAAATTATATTTATGAGGAAACCGACCAGAGGAAGCATGAAGAGTTTACTGAAAACTTGTGCTTGCGTATAAAAAGTATTGATTTTGAATAAAACTGCTTTTTGAATAATGAAGTAAAACTCATGATAAAATTAATTTATATTAAATAATTCGAGATAAAAACCAACGTTTTTAAAAACAACGTTTTTATATAGTGGCAAAATTTATTAAGAAAGATTATTGAAATATTAGTTAAAACTGGTCGCAAATATCTAAATATTGCATTGTTAGGCAAGTAAGAACGGTTCCCGAAATTTCAGAACTCTAGCTTGATGGGAAGTTGGTTAATTTAACGATAGAAAATTTGATGACACACACACACAGAAACACGAACCAAGTGAAATACATAAAAACGTTAAAAGTAACTAAAATTAATTAATTAATTCGGTAAATTAAATGGTTGGAATGCAGTTTAACCCAATCACTCTTGGCGACAAGAATTATTTGGCAGTATTTTGCCAAATGTGGCTACCCTGGTCCGTTTTACGGACTTAACGTTCAGCCAAACAAAAAAATCGCCAAGTTTGATGCCAATTTTTGAAATCGCGCCAAGTGGTTGGGATAAACTGCATTATTGAAGAAAATACTAGCTAAAACTTGTCGCAAATGTCCAAATATCGTATTGTTAGGCTAGTGAGAACGATTCCCAAGGTTTCAGATTTCTAGCGTGATGGGAAGTTGGTTAAATTAACGATCGAAAATTTGATGACACACACACACACACACCAAGTGAAATTCAGAAAAACGTTTTAAAATGTATCTATAGATGTATAGTATTTACAAATAGCGATCCCATAGAATGACTGAAAATGAAGTAGAAATTAAACAGATTTGTAAAGTAATTACAAAAATTTTTCTTTTTTAAAATAACAGTTAAGGCTCCCGTCTACCCGCCATTTTGATTTCGTCAGCGTAATGTTAATCCTATGGAATTTCGACTTGAATTCTCCCATCTTTATTATTTGTTCTATTTGAATGCAATAAAGTGCATCTGTAAGAGCAAAAAATAATTAATGCTTCTGTGGAATTACTTTTTTCCTACGATTTTTAAAAATATTTTTATCCCTATTTTAATTATTCGTTTACTTGCTTTCTGGTCTTTAAAAAATATTTTTAAATATTTTTAAAAATCGGAGGAAAAAAGTAACTCCACAGAAGCATTCATTATTTTTTGCTCTTTCAGATGCATTTTATTGCATTCAAATAGGTCGAATAGTAAAGATGTGAGAATTTAAGTCGAAATTCCATAGGATTAACATTACGTCCATGAAATCAAAATGGCGGGTAGACGGGAGCCTTAATGAGGCAATTTGCAGCTATATTATTACTAACCCAGGCGGCTCGACAAATAAACTTTTGAGCTTTGTTATTTTTTTTTTTTTTTTTTTTTCAAATTCTCCTTCTACGATTTCTTCACTTATCGAAATTCTTCCAAGGTCTTATGGAGAAGACCTTGATTCCTCAAATAAACTATTATTTTAAATATAATTATGGAACAATAATTTTTATTGCGTAAAAGTTTTTGAATAATTAAGGTGAGGAAATCGAGAGACGCAAAGAGGTACTCAAGTACTCCTCCGTAATTTCTATTGTTTTCTCTTGCCTTTGTAAGCGTTCTTTTAAAAAGTTTGAAATGCACGATGAATTCAATCAAGTCGCGAGCAATTTTAATTAAAATTACCTGTTACACAATACTTGTTAGCTAATGTTCAGAACTTAAAAAAATCGGCAAGTGAATAAATTAAATGAAGCAATTGCCTTGTGTTTTACTTTTGTTTTAGCACAGCAGTGTAGTTGTTAATTAATTTCTTAAAAAGAAAATACCGTATAAATCGTGAACAAATACGACGCTGAAGACAATGAAACATTTCATTGCGATCGAACATCTGTCCCAGTTTAAATAACCAGCGTTCACATTATAATAATTCATTGTTCCATGTTTTAAATTCTTATTCATATACATAAAAAAAGATTGCTTCTCCTTACATGCTTACATAGAATCGCTATTTAAACAGAACGTGCCTTACAGTATTTGACCAGATGTTCATTGCTCTTTCTAATTAAACAATGTGACTTAACTCTTTTCACAAAACAAAATAAAGGATAAGTACCGATTCTTTACGGCTTCTACTTTTTGAAGATGTGATATTAATCTTTTCAATTTGAGATCACATTTTAAAAAAAGACTCAGACGTTGCATTCATTTTTAAAAACTGAATCATATGTTTGAAGGTATAAATTTCCGAAATGCGAAGTGATGCAGAAAAATATTTGTATAATAGTGATATCAGTAGATGATAAAATATCTCACACATATTTCATATTGCATGGTAAGACTTTTGTTCAAAGCACACCGCTTATTTACTCTAATTTAATACTCAAGACTTCATATCAGAAGGATTGGAATTCTTAAGATGCATTCATAAACTTATTTAAAGACCATCACAATCGAAAAAAGGTTGTAAAAATATTGTTTACACTTCATATGTGTAACGAATTTCTCAGAACATTAGACCTGGATAATTCTCTCCTCAAAAAAAAATAATTCGAGATAAAAACCAACGATTTTAAAAATAACGTTTTTATATGGTGGCAAAGTTTATTAAAAAAAATTATTTGGTGGTATTTTGCCAAATCTGGCTACCCTGGTCCGCTTCGCGGACTTAACGTTCAGCCAAAAAAAAAAAAAAATTGCCAAGCTTGCAACAATAGCCCTCGCCAAGTTTGGTAATTTTTAAAATAGCGCTAAGTGGTTAGGCTAAACTGCATTATTAAAAAAAATATTGAAATATTTGTTAAGACTTGTCGCAAATGTCTAAATTGTTAGACGAGTAAGAATGATTCGCAAAGTTTCAGAGCTCTAGCTTGATGGGAAGTTGATTAAATTAAGGATCGAAAATTTGATGACACACTGATACACACACACCAAGTGAAATACGTAAAAACGTTGTAAAAAAGGTAAGACAACATATTTAACAAGGAAGAAAAAGAATTTCGCTCACTGTGGCCAAAAATTAGCAAATAAAAAAAATTAAAAATTAAATCTAGCATGTCTAAAAGGAAAATAATAATAATAATGTGGCGAGCACGCAATTAGTTATTATTATTACAATTATTACTTCTATTTTGTTGAAGTGGCAACACGGAGCGAGCGAAATGACTAACGATTCCACACAGCTTGATGATGGAATTCGATTGATGTTTAAATTTTGAACTTATCGGGCGATTCGATTGGAATGGCCGCATAGTGAGTATTTTTCTTAGATAAAATCGATTAAATTGATATTATTTCTCATTTTTTCATGCGACATACATTACGTTAATTTATGTGGATGAATAAATTCTATTACTGTGGAAAACTTGGACTTTTTTTTTTTTTTTTACGAATTTGAAGCGAGTATTGGATAAAAAAAAAATAGGCTTGACGATCTAACATAAAACTAATTGACAACAAATATAATAAAATAAAGTAAAAAAGTAAATAAAAAAAGTTCTATTCAAAGTTTTGTATAAAGCAGATTTAGCCAAGCAAGGTGAGCAGTTTTATTTTTTTATATATATAATTATTATTAAAATACTCAATTAAATATAAGAATTAAAGTAAACGCTAAAATATCGAGAAATAGAAAATAGTAAACTTTACGACATTAAAATTAAAGCAAACGATGAAAAAATTGGAAAGAGATTTGGTACGTCAAAACGCCCCACCTAAAACTAGCCTCTTGGGTGGCTAATAACATTTGATCTCTGTAGTGAAAGAATACTGTTTTCAATTACTCATGTGATATAATTTTCAAACATCGAGTTCAAATACTCGGGAAAACATGGTAATGCGAAATATTTCGCCATTGCTTATTCACAGATATTTCATTCATATCTTTAATGTTTCAATTTTTTTAGCTACTTACTTTTATGCTACTTATTTGTTTCCTCAATATTTCTAAATGCATGATTTTATATCTGTATTAGTTATTTTTATAATTTACTGTTGCTACATTTTAATTCCTTTTTAAACATACTTTTGCATGCAATCAAAATTAGAGTGAATTAAAGAATTAAATTTTAAGAAAAGGCGTCTTATTTCAAATATTTGGAATTTTCATGACATATGCTTAAATTTTCATTCCCACACATTTGAATTTCCTTAGCATATATTTAGAAATGCTTGGAGTTTTACTCAATTTTTTTAACAATTTTTATGTCAGATTAAAAAAAAAGTTTAGATTTGAATATTTTTGTCTTTTGTTTGAATATTATTTTTTCATTTCTTAAAAATATAACATTTTATTAAAACGTTTTTCTGTATTTCACTTGTGTGTGTGTGTCATCAAATTTTCGATCGTTAATTTAACCAACTTCCCATTAAGGGGTGTCAGGACCTTTAAAATTTTCAAAAAATCGATTTTCTAAAAATAAGTTTTTTATGTAATTTGGATTATTCTGAATAATTTGGTACCAATAGTGTTTTGATATTCCTATTAGTTGCAAAGTTATAGCCATTCAAAACGAAGTCACTTTTGCGAAAAAAATCCCAGTGTGGGTGTGGTCAAAAACATGGCGGCTGACACACCCACTTTAGTTCTTGTTTTGCTTTCCCGCACTCTAGTTTAATCTTAAGATTTTTCGCAATTAATTTAGCCTCAGTTTTTAATAAATATTTTTTCTGTAAAGTAGGAAATAAACAACTAAATTTCCCCATGTTCCACATTCTTCATGGTTTGTTTACAAGTGTGCGAGAATTTTTGATTAGAATTTTATGTACTTATTTGCAGCTATTTGAACCTATTTTCTTTCAAATTTTAGCGTAATTACTATGGGTAATAAGAGAAAAGGTAACAAAACGCGATCAAAAAGATCGTTTTGTGGAAATCAATTTCTCCAAAAAGAAAATATTGATGGGTGCAAGTTTTTTGCCCGAGTTGAAAAAAAAGTCAGCGCTTCATCAAAAAAACTATCTACTTCTTTTGTTCATTATGAAAATGTAGAAACAGAAACATGTGAAAACTTTAATGGATATCGCATGATTGACGTATCAGCATTTTTAAAGTTTTTTAATGATACTGCCATGTGCAAGAATTGCCAATCTCCATTAATTCTGACTGAAAAATCAAAAATTGGACTATATTCATTATTTCAAGTTCATTGTTCGAGATGTGATTATTCGTCTAACTTTCGAAGTTGTCCAATGATTGGTGTAAAAAAGAATGTGCCAGAAATTAACAGAAGATCTGTTTTAGCTATGCGGAGCATAGGTGAAGGTTTGACTGCTCTTCAAACTTTTTGTTCTGTAATGAGTTTGCCTTCCCCGATATCACAAAAGACATATGACCTCATAAACACTAAAATTTTGAGCTCAACGAAAAACTTAGCTCTTTCTTCCATGAAAAACGCAGTTACGGAAGAAAAATCTTTGACCGAAAATCCAAATACACTCACAGTTAGCGGTGATGGTACTTGGAAGACGAGGGGGCATATGTCATTGATTGGCGTATGCACTCTAGTTGGTGCCGAGTCTGGCAAGGTTGTTGACATTGAGGTGATGTCGTCTTTTTGCAAAGGATGTGTTTCATATAAAGGATTGAAATTTGGACCCACCTACTTGCAGTGGTTGTCTAAACATAAACCTGTATGTAAAAAAAATCACTCCGGTTCTGCAGGTAAAATGGAAGTAGATGGTATGAAACGCATTTTTCTCAGATCCCAACAGAAGCACAATGCCAAATATTTACGATATATAGGTGATGGAGACAGTAAAACATTTCTTGCGCTGTCAAATGAATACCCATATGGGAAAGACATGCAATTAGAAAAAATCGAGTGTGTTGGCCATGTGCAGAAAAGGATGGGCAGCAGATTACGAAAACTCAAAGCATTGCAGGGAAATAAAAAACTTTCTGATGGAAAAACAATTGGGGGAAAAGGAAGACTAACAGACGTCTTAATTAATAAGCTGACCACTTACTATGGTAATGCCATCCGAGGGAACAGTACTGATGTGAGAAGCATGAGGACAGCTATTTGGTCCATCTGGGCACATTCAGGCAGCACTGATAAGGAACCTATGCATTGGTTCTGTCCGAAAGGTCCGAATTCTTGGTGTCGTTATAATAATGCAGAATGTGATAATAAGAAGCATGAATATAAACACAAGAATTCGGTCCCCAAAGCTGTGATGGAGGTCATTAAGCCTGTTTTCAAAGATCTTTCTCATCCTTCACTTCTGAAAAAGTGCTTAGGTGGGAAAACACAAAATCCTAATGAGTCTCTCAACTCATTAATTTGGAAGTTTTGCCCAAAAGTTGTAGGATGTGGTCGTAATGTGGCAGAAATTGCTGCCTATTTAGGTACGTGTGTTTACAATGATGGGCAAAGTTCCTTGGTTTCGGTAGCAAAAAAATTAGATTTACTCATTAGTAAGAAAATGAAAATGCATTTTCAAATCTTGGATAAACTGCGAATCAAGAAAGCCGAAAAACGTGTAAGCGAACAGTCACATGAAGCTCGGAAAACAAAAAGACTGAAAGTTATAAAAGATAATGAAAACATGAGAATGAAAGAAGGAGATGTTTATGTGCCAGGAGGTTTTTAAATGTTTTTTTCCACATTACTGGAATAAAAATTATATTTTTCACAGTTAAATATTGAGCTGTTCATTTCTAACGTGACATTGTTTGTAATAGTTTGAAATGTCATAATGATATACCATGCAATAATTTATACATAATAGTCTGAATAAGCTTTTAAATAATGTTATGTATAATTTGTACCTTATATTTTATAATTTTACTGCATTACTTTATTGAAATGTATGCTTTTAGAAAAATATCTCAACTGCTGTGAAGCTTTTTTTTAATCTTTTTAGGATTACATAATAAATCAAATAATTCTGTTGGTTGTATGTTCACTGTTAATTGTTAAAATTAAGATTTTTTTTTTAAATTATGAATGCTTTATTTGATGAGTAACTAAATAAGTTTTAAATTATTCTAAATTTTAGATTTACAATATATACCAATTTTTTTTTTTTTTTTTTTAATTTTTTTATTTTCTACACAAGATATATAAAGTGGTTATGCACCTTTAAGAAGTTATTTTGTATAACTTAAACCTAAAGTTAAGTCATTAATACTCTCACATTTTGTAAATGTGTGTATATTTTCAAATACCAAAAATGTCGAAATAACTCAATAGTCTTTCTTTATGACATTTGTGGCCCATAAAGTGAATTAAACCAAATTAATACTATATATATAATGTATATTTGTAAAATAATGACTTAATTATGAAATGAGAGGTTTTTTATGTTGGCTATTATAGTGGGTGGGAAATTATTCAAATTTTTAACTTTAAAGTCATTTTTCTCAAAACATGCTTTTTTCAATTTTCACGTAAGACGTATGAAATACTAATTATTAGAAATGGATGAAAACTTGTACATATCTTCTAATTACTATTCTCTAGATGCTAAAGCTAAATTTAAAGTAATTTGATGGAAAATATTTTTTTTAAAATTTTTTTAATTTTCAAAAACTTCAAAAATTTACAATTTTCAAGTTTTAAACTTTTTTAAAAAATATTGACAAAGTATTTTGGAAAAGAAATAGGTTCAGCACCTGAAATCAAATGTTAGGTTTAATTTGAGACTATTTTGATGGTATTAGCATAATATTTGAACTGTACGTTTAATTTGAAGTGAAACTCTCATTTCCAGAAGAAAAAAAATTAAGTCTTCAAAATACAGCAAATAACTTTTTTTAAAAAAATAAATTTTTATATTTAACTATTAAATTATACACATGAAACCATTTTAAACTCATAAAAATTTTTTCATCCATTTCAGTTGATTGTTATGCATAATACAGAAGTTTAAATAAAAGGCATTTTAGACACATTTTTCGAAGGTTAAAGGGTCCTGACACCCCTTAAGCTAGAGTTCTGAAACTTTGGGAATCGTTCTTACTTGCCTAACAATGCAATATTTAGACATTTGCGACAAGTTTTGAATAATATATTTTTTAAATAATGCAGTTTAGCCCAACCACTTGACATGGTTTCAAAAATTGCCAAACTTGGCGGGTTTTTTTTTTTTTTTTTTT
>BMAW01108445.1:0-18777 GCA_019974015.1 Nephila pilipes | reverse complement strand
ATAATTAAAATGTTTAAAACTACTTAAAAATTTTAAACATGAAGTTTTTTTTCCTTATAATACTATATTAAATGCATTGCTTTAAATTTTTTCTTTCTCTCCCCCCATTGCATTTTGGGAAACAGGAAAAGCGAGAAATCTTCAATTGTCCCCGGGAGCTGAAAACTCTAGCTACATCTCTGTGTGTAACCATAATGAAAAGAAATGAATTCAATATGTCAGGCATGGAAGGACAAAACCAGGGATCGTAAGTCATGTGTAGATTTTTGTGTTATAATGGTTGGTTCATGTAAAATTCTTAAAAAAAATTCAAGTATTCTAGAATAAAGTAGGTAAATTTTCTAAATTTGAAAGCCTCACTAAATTTGTGTATGATCGAATAAGGCTGCATTCAAGACTCTTTCATTCTAAATTTCCCGAAAATTTTATTATTACATGAAGTAATTAGCAAAAAACTCATCAATTTCAATTAGTTTTAATTGGAAGGTATGCTGGTTCAAAGAAAAAAATGTGTCTGTGTTTATATAGCATTAAAATAAAACAAGGTTTAAAAGACTTCTATATAGTCGACATTAAAATTGAATGATAAATTCATCAGAATTAATATGTTTTTAGAGCTACAGAGAGCTATTGGCAACAGACTTCTTATCCTGAACCATGGATAAGAGATAAGGACGACAATTAAGCTTCACATCATACTTTGTAGGGTTTTGACATCCATTTTTGTTTAACAAGCAACACCCCCTATTACTTCACACTACAAATCTTTGATGGTATGGCAGAGGCCACTCGATCTTGACTTTTTGAGTTGTCAGTTCACCTTGAAAAGTTTGAACGAGTTCATCGAGTTCAGACATGTGACTTGCGCGGCGTTTTAGGCAATTTGCTAGAAAGGAATTCCCACTGAGCTGGTTATTAGGCGCTTTTCTTCCTATCGTTGTTAGTTTCGACATGATGGTGAAGCCCCCCCCCCCCACACACACACATCTTGGAATGAAAAGTCATTTTTTTTGTTGCAGCTGTGGGACTTTCTTATAGACATTTGGAGAAGGTTGCTTTCCAGCCATTACTGTAACCGAGATTATCCTTTATTGTAAAAAAATAGCTTGAAACGTTTCCGTTGACGTTATCGGTAGTCTTTATTGAAATGAATGTCTATTTGATACATTCACCGTAGCCATTTACATATCGCTAGTCATGATTTTTGAGGAGGGCATTTTAATTAAATCCATTCAAGCAACTTGGCGAGGAGTTATTCAACTAGTAGAAGGGATAAGCTGGGATATGCTGTCATCTAGTGTTCGAATGCTGGGTCACGACGGAGTTGAGTCCATTGGATAGACTTGGACACCGCAGACCATAAAGCTCAAAACCAGGGCCATTCTTTTACTATTACACCATTAAATTTGATATTTAATTAAGGATAATATTAATTTATTTTTGAGGCTGATAGTCAAGTGACATTTTGTTATTTGACAAATGTTTAAAAAAATAAATACAATGTATTAAAGGGCGTAAAATAACTTTTCTTGGAAAATTTTATTTATTTCAGAAGATTGAATTTCATGGCTCTCAAGAAATGTAACTATGGAATCAAAATTTAATTAAAATTAATTGATTAATTTTAATGATGTTCTAAAAATTGTAAAATATTGTTTTGTCATGGAGTACACATGCAACTTGACAAAATTTTAAGCTTCCCGCTCATACAGAGTGAAAAATCGTTAACAAAATACCAGATGTATAACATAAATTAAAGGCGTATAAAAACTTTGAAAGGTTAAAAATGCTTTCTCCCTTCTTGATGAAAAAAAATATCGGAAAAATGGTAAGATATTATCGAACAAACTATTAAACATAAAAATAATTCGTGCGTATTGTTCCGACGTAAAATGATACTGAATGTAGCAAAATACGAGAGCTTTAATCGAACTAGATGGATACAGAAAGAGCTTTAAAAATGCAACAAATTGCAACATCTTGACGATTTCACGTACATTCGTAATAAGCAATTCGAACTATTGTTTTTGTCTTTTTGCGATTGTCTCAAAAGGCTCGGAACCGTAATGAAAGGCTAAAAATAATACTATTGACGTCACGTAAAAAATTAGATTTGACCTTGAAACTTCTCTTTTGCTGTAGGGATCAATAAATCACCCGGAAGATATTGCTATCAGTAGCTTACAGTTTCTGAATTATAAATCGACGTATTCATATGCTTTATGGCAGGGATGGCGAACCAATGGCACGCGACACAATATTTTGGGCAAGCCACCAATCGCGAAGTTCACTATGAAGCTTATTACGAACGAACGCCTGTGATGCTACGCTACGGAGTGTTTAGGTGCGGGGCGGCGGGCAGGAAACGCGCTCGTTTGTTAGCGTAGTTACAATTGCTAAAGACGGATAGTTTATTTACGCATAGCATAATAGTCAATTCCGTTGACACAAATGTATTTTAAAGTTTATTGTTTTTTATTTACGATTTTTAACTGTTATTTAATATGACTAGTTCAGCAAAAAAAAAAAAAAGTGCAAGATAGTAAGTGTATCAGAGAATTTCAAACATGGTGGACTGAGAAATATGGCATGGTTAGCAAAGGCGACAAAACGTTGTGTGTTTTATGTTCTGGAACAGTGGTAGGTAGAACAACGTCTGTGAAACGGCATTTTGAAACAAATCACTAATTCGTTAATCAAAAAAACGAACCAGAGAAAAAGGAATTAATTGCCAGTGCAATGAAAGACAGAAATAAATAGTCGACGTCTATAATTAAATATGTTTGCAAAAATTGTCATACGAGAGTGGCAAGTTATTCGGCTACAAATATAATTGTTCGGAATAGTAAACGGGGAGAGTTTTTGAAGGAAGCCTGGTTAGCATGCGCGCCTTCACTTTTTGATGATTTCGATAATAAAGATAAGATAATTCAGCGCATCAAAGATACTCCTTTATTTAGAAATACAACAAAAGAAAGAATCTTAAAACTGGCCGGAAATGTAGCAGATCAACAAAAAAAAATGACACTAACTCCGCTCCTTTTATATCGCTATGTCTTGAAGAAAGCACTGACGTCATTAAATCTGCACGTTGAGCTGTTTTTGCTCGATATTGTGTAAAAAACGTCATTAATGAAGAATTAATTGCCATAACATCGTTGCTATCAACTACAAAGGTAGGGATAGTAGATATTTGTATGGCTGTTAGTAATTCACTTGCTGAGAAAGACATTGATTGGAAAAAATTTGTTTCAGTAACAACTGATGGTGCTCGATGTATGGAGGGCAAAAGAATGGTTTCATAAGTTTATTTCAAATAAATGTAGGACATTCGATTCTGGAATTCCTCTGCATCATTCACCAACAAACCTTGTATGCTAAGAGTGGTTTAACATCTCTTGATAATGTAATGGCGATAGTCACAAAAATAGTCGATCTCATTTCGTCGCAGGCTTTAAATAAGCGAAAGTTTGATGCTATGTTAAAAGAAGTCACTTCGGTGCATAATGGTGTAATGTATGATAATGTTCGCTGGTTGAGCCGAGGGAACGTATTTCAAAGATTTGTTGGTTGCTTGGAAGAAATCAGACTGTTTCTGCAAAATGAGGGGAAATTGAGCAATATCTCCAGTTGTTGGATGTTACGTGGCTTTCAAAATTGATGCTTCTTACAGACATATGCCAACGTTTCGATGGATTGAACATGAAGCTTCAAGGCACAAATAAAACAATTATCGTCATGATAGATCTCATTCGCGCTTTTGACGCTAAACTGCATGTTTTCACACATACACAGAACGATATTATTACAAGAAACTACAAGTATTTTCCAAACTTGAAAATAAATATCAACGATTTAGATATACATGAGAAACCAGGCGAAGGAACAGTCACTGAAGAATTTATTTCCATCATTGACTCTTCAATCAATGAATTTTCAGCGAGATTTTCTCAGTTCAAAGAATAATGGGAAACACTCAAGTTACCCTGATGTGATTTCATTTGATAAGTTGAACTTGTCCCAATTCGATTGGTTGGAAATTGAAGAATTTGAAATACAGCTGATTGATTTCCAGTCTAGTTCAATATGGATTCAAAAATTTATTCAAACAAAGAAATATTTGGAATTAATTGAAACAGAAAGAATGACAAGCAATATAAGTAAAAATGCCAATAACAAAATTTTGGAAACGTGGAATTCGTTGCCAGACACATTTAACTGTTTGAAGAAGCTGGCTCGTTCTATTTTAACCATATTTTCATCTACCTATGCCTGCGAGTCATTATTTTCAGAGATGAATAGCATTAACTACTCGCTAAGAAACCGTTTGATAGATGACTCCAGTTCAGCATGCATTCTGCTAAAAGTAACATCTTACAACCCTAATACAAGTTATTTGTCATCTAATCTGAAACAACAGAAGTCACACTAATGTTATTCTAATTTGAATTACGCGTATAATTGAGATATTGCAAAATGTTTTTTTTTTTTTTAATAAATGAAGAGTTTTGAGTTGAAAGTATTTAGTATTTATTATTTTCCCAATAATCACGAAGTCAAAATTATTTGACGGCACGTCTATGACCTCATTAAACATTTTTTTTTAGAAAAAATGGCACGTTGATACATAAAGGTTCGCCACCCCTGTTTTATGGTATGCGGCAGCGGTATCCTAGTGGTCATGGTCACGAACCTGCAGCCTGAGTTGCTTTGGTCGTGTCGTAGGTTCGAGCCCTGAAGCCACAAAAAAACTTGGCGTATAGCGGGCTGATACACGTTAAATTTGAAGAGAACATAAGCCTTCACGTTGGCGTGGTGTGGAAGTCTGTAGGTACCAATTTGGGTGTCGTCCTCGTCACTTGACCGAAAATAAAAATTACGAGGTGCATCGCCAGTAGCTCTCTTGTTACATCCCAGTGCGACGTTAATGGGAGTGGGCCTTCTTTAGCGATGAGTCTCGCTTTTGCCTTGATGAGGGCATGGTCAGTGTCACGATGAATGATTTGTTGTCACACATCCAGACAGTAGGGTGCATCGGTATGGGGTGTGATTTCGTGAGATGCCCGATCATTGTTGGTCTTCATTAGAACCACTTTCAAGGCCCAAAGGTACATTAGTGATGTCTTTCGACCTGTATACATTCTTTTTTATGTTTTCCCCACACCAGTTCTCTATTTGAACAAGGCAACGCTCGAGTTCATGCCGTTGCCATTTCAAGAGCTTTCCTCGCTGTCATAAACATTATGCCATGGCCAACAACATCGCCAGATTTACCACCCGTAGAAAACTTATGGGATGCTATAGGCCGTTAAATGTTACGACTCCTTCGCTACCACAAAATTTGCAACATCTACAAGCGAAGTTCCATTTGCATGGGATGAGTTGAGTCCAAGGCACCGTTAAGAGCGTTTATATTACGATGTGGTGCAGAATGCATTAGAAATAATGGCGGCCCAGCATCATACTGAGAACTACAATGGTTTTGTACTTTTGACCAATAAATTTTGTCATACCTACGCACAATTTTTATTCATTGTTCATGAATACTAAATTACTTTCAAATACTATTTCAATCTGACTATTCCTTCGAATGCAATTTTTATTGTTTATGAGTGTATATATTTGTTCATAATTCTGCAAAAGGCTTTCTAAGTGTGCTGTTTTGGAAAATATTCGCTTATTTTATTCCACCCGCAGTACATCAAAGCATGAAAGAAAATATCAGATAAACGAGGAACAACTTCAAGACCAAGTACGTGGCCCACCGGTCGCACGAAGCCCAACCAAAACAATGGACATAAAAACATTTCAATAACAATTTCATTAATTAATTTTAAAATTTTCGATGTTTATAATTACTGAGTGAGTGAGTGAAAGTGAAGGTTATTGACGCTAGAGCCAGATGTGGCTATGCTGCGCCAAACAAGATTTAACTGAGGTATGGAAGTGAAAAATTGAAAAAAAACCAAAATATTTTTATTACTGAAATTGGACCACAACATTATCAAATGGCCGATTCGAATCTGAAGGCAAAATTATGGGAAGTTGATATATTTGAATTTTATAAATATTTGTTCACTTGTTGTAAAAGTACTCAAAAATTTCATAATATTTTCATATTAAGATATTAGAAGGGGTGAGCAGTAGTAATACTTATGAAAGGAAAAACGTTTCACACATTTTAAATCCAGAATAGCTGACATTCATCTTAGGTGGGTTTAACATATTTCTTTAGTCCAACCCAGGGCATTTTTTTTTTTTTTTGAAATTATTTAAAAGTGTTAACAGTTTACTGAAACATTATTCTTTATTTATTGAGTTCTATTTATCACTAGACATGACTCTTTTCAGAAATGGTTTGTTTGTGTCTCGTACAGCTCCCAAAAGCCCACATCATCACGCCAACAGAGTGAGGATAACACCAAAGTGGCGGCCGTGGCGAGAGTAATATTTCGTAATCTCTTTTGACACATAAAAGGTGTGGCTAATAACGAGATTGACACTTCTACAGGAGTACGCTTGCGCCAAACGCCAGCAACCTACAGCTGTTTAGCGTGAAGCCTTCTCTTTCGAATGCAGTGCCTCTCTCTTCTGTAAGCAAATCCATATACTCGAAGCCCTTCATTCGCATAAGAATTCTTTTGTTTCGCTGAAAAAATGATAAGTGAGCAACGAATTGTTGTGAAATTCACAAGAAACTTGGAAAAAAACTCTTCTGAAACTTATAATTTATTGAAAGAAGTGTATGGTAATGAAGATTCAACGCGCACACGTGTATCTGAATTGTTTAAGCGTTTTGAAGGTGGCCGAGAAGACGTTGAAGATGATTCATGCCCGAGTCATCCTTCCACATCAAAAACGGATGACAATATCGAAAAAATCGGTAATTTTGTTCGATCTGACCATCGGTCAAGTATTCGTGCGATTGCTGATACTGTAGGAATCGAAATAGATTCCGTACGGCAAATATTATCACTAAGCCAATGCGCCGGATCTTTCCACATTGTCTGTCAAGAGGTTTTTAGGTCAAATACAGCATCCCAGTGTTGGATCATTCCCAGTATTCACCGGATCTTGAGCCATGCTACTTCTATCTGTTTCCTAAGGTGAAATCTGTATTTAAACGGAACAAGATTTGAGTCCGCTGAAGCTGTGAACGAGAAAGCGGCACACGTCCTGAAGGAGCTGACAGAAGACTTCCGGCACTGTTTCGAACAACAGAAGATTCGCATAGAGCGTTGTAGGGATAGAGGAGGGATGTACATTGAAGGTGATTATAAGCAAACACGTATGACATCAAAATAAAACATTTTACAGTGTCAGTCTCGTTAATAATAGCCACACCTTGTATGAAAAGCGATAACTAGAGCAGAAGCTAAACGGAAACACAGATGTATTTGGTCTTGTCGCATTTATAATGTAAATTAATTATCTATATGTAACTACATGTAAATTCACTTTGTCTCATTATATTATTATATTATATCTTCAAACCAATTCAAATGAGAATAGTCGCTCACTTTATTGTGTGACTTGAATATCGAACCACAGGCAACGCAGGTAGAGTTGCACCTTTCAGTGGATTACACACACGCGAAGAATTTGAACAACGAGAAGACAATGTGTACTCAACAGTTTGTTTTCATTACATCACAAAATTCACATCGAGGAAGTTCTGAATTAGTTTTAATATTTAGCAAATGTTTAACAGTAGATAGTGAAACTCTATACCTTTCTGCGCACCAAACGTTTCCCATACAAAACTCTCAACCAGAACAGATGTCCGAGGAAATCACACATCTCAAACTCAACCATTTATGAAATTTGGCAATACGAAAAATTAAGTTTCAATTAAAAAAAATACTATCCTTCAACCCCCGGACATTTTTGCAACCCTATATTACCCGAGCCAGCACTAAAAATCAGGACTATCCGGTCTAATCCCGGACATATGGAAAGTCTATCTTATATCAGTTTTGAAAATACTCATTGCGATGGATTCACCCTAAGTAGGAAAAGTAGTAGCAAAGAGATGTCAAATGTCAAGAAGAAAATCATTAATTTTGTCGTCGCTCTCTTCGAAATAAACCTACGTTTCTACAATTTAATTTCATTTGTTGCCGTCCACTTAACTAAAAGTTTTATTTGATAGATTTACGAGTTTGACATGTTTGATCCAGAGTTAAACGAAAAGGAAGCACCGTATGTTTTGTCGTAAAGTTTAGTTTTTATAAACAGATTCTTTTAACCAAAAGTAAAATTGACACAGAATATGTGTTATAAAATAAACTCAACTAAGTCAAAGTATGGATTTTTTTTTTCAGTAAAATGAATATATAGGCGCGATTTATAAGACGCGAGTTTTATATAAAGGAAACGAGATACTATTCAACTCAGTATAATTTCCTTCGCCGCCCAAAGTCACCTTATTCAAACTTCATTTAACACATATATTAACTGTTACGTAAAAGAATTTCAAAAAAATAAAGAAAAGAAAGGAATGTATAGAAATATTTACGTAATTGGCGTGTGTGAAATAGCGTTCCCGCCAAGCTTGAAATATTTCGTATTGTCCTCTCGTCAAGGCAGCTGAAAATAGCAATTAAGTATGAAGGATACTTTTAGGAAGTTATGAATAGATTATTTGTGTGCAGAACTCTTATTTTTGTTCCAAGTTTTTGAAATTCGGAAGATGCAGCGTATCAAATTGTATTATGAATATTATTTGTTTACATTAAACGCAACACAGAAGCTTTAAAAGACGCCCGTTTTTTTCGGATGGTTGATATTCGAAAATGAATGAGTAACATCAATTTATTCGCACACATTTCTTTCTTTTGTAAATGTAGAAGCATAGTAAATCCGGCTATCAATTTATTTTAAAAAATTGTATTTAAAATTTAATTAAAAGTGAATAACTTTGGTTTTTCTCATAGTTTATCTCGTTACCGCGGTTGCCTAGTGGTCTTGGTTGCAGACAAGTGGCTAGCGTTACGTTGAGTCGTGGATTCGAGTCCTGATAGTACTAAAGACCGGCCGTGTAGCGGAGCTGATGCCGGTTAAATTTGTTGAGGTCCTAAGCAACCCGTTGTCAAAAGGGGAAGTGTGAAAAGGGAGGTGCCAGTTCAGGTGTCGTCCTCGTCACTTGACCGAGACTTAAAATTACGAGGTCCGTTGCCAGTGGCCTTAGTGTTGGTTCTCAGTGCGACGTAATAAACGATCGCATCTCATAATTTCCCTCAGAGAGCTTTTCATAGTTCTTTTGAAAGAAGAGGAAATAAAATAAATTCTATATAACAAAATATTCACTTAATTCTAATTTAATATTTAATACAACAGAAGGAAATTGCATTTACTATTGTATCATATTATATTAACTGCTTGTTAATTAAAATCACAATCATAAGCAACACGAGGGCTATTGGTGATGGACCTCGTAATTTTGTACTTCAGTCAAGTGACGAGGACGGCACTTGAAGTGGCATCTTCCTCTTCAAATTTCCTCCCATACCAACGGAAGAACTTTAAGCCACGACGAATTTAACATGCTTCAGATCCGCTACACGCGGGTCTTTAGTGGGATCAGGATTCGAACCCACGATTCGACGGAACCAACACAGGTCGCGAGTTCGAGATTATGACCACTAAGCTACCAAGGTGACTATTATACTATCAGAAGTGGGACATTTTCTTTATGTTGGGTATACAGCCTATGTTATATGCATTTTTAAAACCTTATCAAGCCGTTAATTGGAACCAGAGCTGACCCAGGATATTGGGAAAATAGGGTAAAAAGAGAATAAAATAAAACATTCTTGTGCATAGGAAACCAACTTCATATTGAAAAAATCGAATATGAATCTTGCTTACAGACGATAAAGATGCCTGCTTTGTGAACAATAGGAGGGTGATTAAAATAGTTTTAGTGCATTATTTCATAAGTAGTACTCTGATAATAGGTTCCATAAATAAGTTTATCTTAAATCCCGAAAATGTTCCTTTCCTTCTGAAATTGAAGAAACTTTTAATTTTTTAAGAACTCGAAGTCAACCTTTAAATCAAATTTATTCTCGAAATTTCGATGATTAAGTAAAAATCAAATTAAAAAACAAAATTTACGATTAAAAATATTATAGAAGAAAATATATTTTAGAAGAAAAAGTTAGAAAGAGTAACAATATAAGAAAAAAGGAAACTAACAAATATCTAATATAAAAAATACTGATTGAATATTTAAACTAAAAAACACAAAAGAAGAATTCCGAATATAGGAGATATTCGGATTTAGATTAAATAAAGGATAAATGTCTTATTGTCGAAAGCAGACGATTGCGGCTGTACTCGAACCTTCTTTTATGAATAAAATGAATTTCTAGAGGCTCCCCTGTATCGACCATTTTAAGTTTGTGAACCTAATGTTAATCCTATGTAATTTCTACTACCGGCCTCAAATCTACTATTTCATCTATTTAAATTCAAACATGTGCATCCGAAAGAGCAAAAAATAATGAAGGTTTCTACGGAATTAAATTTTCCCACCAATTTTTAAAAACATTTTAGAACAATTTTTTAGACCAGAAAATCCACAAACGAATTAAAATAGTGGGAAAATTATTTTTCAAAATCGGAAGGGAAATGCGATTCCCCCCGCAGAAACCTTCAGTAATTTTTGCTCTTTCGGGTGTATTTTTTTTTTTTTTTTTTTCGTCATTCAAATAAATGAAATGCTCGTAGTATAGATTTAAGGTCAGTTGTAGAAATTCCATAGGATTAACATTATGTTCATTAAATCAAAATAGTCTGCATACGCGAGCCTTAAACAAAGCAGTGGGTTTTAATGTATAAGGATCTTCTATAAAATTAAGATGTGTGTGTGTAAATGTATTTTAAATTTCACACAATTTTAATTATATAATATATTACATTACATATAATTATAATTATATTATGTTAATAATAATTGTATCAAAGACATTTTTCCTTTGTTAGTGTTAAATCTAAGTCAGTATAATAAAAGTAAATTCAATATAAATTAAGAAATCAGTCAAATTATGCATATTATTAAAATAAATTAAATTATTCAACAATTGAATACAAGCAATTAAATTGCATTTAATTACCTGTGATATTTTAACTGTTATAAATATTTTACTACCAGCTATAATATAAAATAAATTTAGAAACTCTCGAAATTTTATTCGGGTTTTCTTACTTTTCACTTAAAGTCTTATCGAAACTGTATTAAAAAAACGTAATTAATAATAATAGAAATAATGGCTAAATAATAGAAGTAATTATTTAAGGTTTCATTCAATAGATGAAATATAATCATATTAACTAATAAAATTTAATTTAAGTATCAAAATTACGCTCACAAAAGAAAAGGTTTCCTCTAAAAGTATGGATAAATCTATAAATTATTTTAATTGTTTAAAAAAAGAAAGATGAAATATTATTTAACATAAAATATGGTAATAAATACGATCAAAAGTTTACTGTATATATATATAAGCTTAAAGAATTATATTTTAAATTTAAAAGTACAAAGTAGGCCACAATTTTTTTCTTATTGTTAATCAGGGAAACTAACTTTAAAATGGAATAAAATAGAGACAAGATATTTGTTACATTAACTTAATCATCAAAACAAATTACTTTTATTTTGAGTTTATTCTGTGCATACACAATAAAAAAATTTCCAATTAATATTTTAATGAAAAATTCATTGTTCTGTGTTCTCAACTTTAAGAATTCGTTATAAAAATTTTCTATCTATGTTTAATCTAGGAACCAATTATTTTTTAATCTAAACTTCGCAATCTCTTTCTTTTTAAGTCAATCTCTGGAATAAACTATCTTAATGAAGTCATTTGAGTTTAATTTCTTTCGTGGAAATTGGCCAATTGGGCCGTCACAATTAAAGGAACCAGGCTCCATTGGTATTGAACTGAAGCCAACTGGATTGAAAAAAAATTAAAACAGGCTCAAAGATAAAATATTCGAAAATGAAAATTTTATAGTACTTCAACTGCCCGAAAGATTTCAAAAATAATATTTATTATTATTCATTGCTTTTGTTAAGAAAATTTGATTCATATTTCTGTTTAACTTTCTTCCATTTTATAACTGGAGAAAAAATCTTATAGATACTTAAAAATAAAGTATATGTATGCTTTTCCACCCAAAGCATTATTTTTCCCTGAAAAGCGTTATTTTTTTTCTGAAGTTCTGAGAATAAATTTTTCTATAAAATTCAGTTTATATCATAGATAAGCATAATTTTTCGATGAAAGTGTAGTTTTTATCCAATAAGTATCCATTAGTTATGTGCGGCTTTGTGAACAATTCTAAATTTTTTCAAACTTTTTGTTATGCAACGTGTATAAATAGATTATATAGTTATTAGATTATTATATATAGACTATATAGTTATATATAAATAGATTATATAGTTATTTTAATCTTATGAAACCAACAAAATAAATTGTCTATTGGCAATTCTTCCCTTTAATGCAACATACGTTCAGTCAATCTTTTCCGATCTTAGAAAGAAAGTTAAAAATATTGTATAAAAAATAACTCAAATGCAAATTATTTTTTTCTTCCATATTTATCCCACCTGGCCCACTTTTCATTTCACAGTTTAGTTTACCAGCGACACAAACTCGAAAATAAATTATATTTTCTAGCCTTTTGGCAAGTATATCAGCAATTCCTACAGTTGGTCTCCTTCTGCGTAACTAGAGATGAGCGCGCTTAATCTATATCTGGAATGGGCCCAGTTATAGAAGTATAGTTACAATAATCTACTTTCTTCTATCTAGGGCACATTTGGGTGTGGCGGTTGCAGTGAACAATTTAATATATGATGTTATATTTTAGGCAAGATATCGTCATCGAAGCTAGTTTTTTTTTTTACCGCAGACGATAATTCTCATGTGATTCATACACCGAGTTGAGTGGGTGAATCTGCTGGAAATCTATCGTTAGCAAAAACACGTTTCGTTAATAACTTGGGGGCAAAACTCGATTTAGTTCCTGTGCATTGGTTATTTATTCTCCCAACACTGTTTTCATTTTGAATAAATAATGAATTGTTAAAAATAAACGGAAATCGTATTTTTATACATCGATAATTAGGCGTTAAATGAACCATTTGGAGCTGATTAATGGAAATCGAATGTAAAAAAAAACAATTAACAGGTAGCAAAAATTCAGGTTAACATGGTCTCATTTTGTTAGATTTATTTCATAGAAATTATGCAATAAAAATTACATAATAATTATGAAATGTTATTATAATAATCGTAAGTTTGATCATTAATACTGATAAGGCATTAACTCATTTTTACAATTTTCCGCTGTTAAAGTTATTCGTCAAAGAATCATTTCAAAATATGATGCGACTCAGAAATGTAATATTGAAAAGAAGACCATCAAACAGTTTTAGGTTAAAAGAAGACCATCAAAATATTATTACTCAAAATTTAATTAATAAATGAATTTTTAATTACAACATTATGTAAGAAACGATAATTGTTACTACTACTATTATTTTTGTTGTTGTTGTTTATTAGAATTCGATAACAAATGTGGTATTACACACTACATCATAGATCTTTCGTTTCCATCGTTATGGATTTACATTTTAAAGGTATGAAACAAAAATTTCTCTTTAATTACGAACATCGGTTGTTTAAAAAACATGTGCTACAGATATTTGTCATAACACAGCAAATATGTCTAACTTTTAATACATTTTAAAAAATTAACTTTCCTAATGCCAATTAGCTTTCGAAATATTTATAAAACAGCTCTGAATTTTGAATTTTTAAGGTAATTTGAGTTAAACAAAAGATTTTAGCGATCACACAATTTATATTTTCATTGTGCATGGGAAATCACAAGTGAATCATTTGATTATAAAACCTTTTGTTTACTTTCATTGTGTTCTATTTTAGTTTTATAATAGACTGAAATAAAGTTGTCCCATTAATAATTTACCGGCAAAAAAAATCTTCTTTCACATCCCAAGCAAACAGTATTCTTTATATTCGAGTTATTTATTACAGATGTGCACAATGGCAACAATCAATTCTGACAAGCAGAACGCTGAGAATAACTGTAATCGCAATCGTATAAATTATTCGCGACTATCAAGGAGGATATTCTTGGAAATACAGTAGATAAAAATGTCATCTGGCAAAATACTTCTCTTGTATCTCAAATGATAAGGTACAATTTCGTTACATTTCATTCTTTGGATATATCTCTTTTGTTCCCAATAAACTATTGTGCCACTGTTACGATATTTATGTAAGCTTTTTTTTTTCGATTATTTTTATTTTTACATGAATGCAATTCATTTACGAATACAAAATCATCCTGAAAAAATTATTTTAATTAATTAAGAATTGTTTTCATTAGGACGTAATGTTTAATTTCCTTTATTATTAAATAAAGGTGATAAAAGAAAATAAAAGAAGAGAGAATTTAAAGCCCTTCAGTCTGTTGCGAATTGAAATAGAGTTTTAGTGTTATGAATACCAAATGAAACTAAATATGCATACATTTTTATTTTAATTTTTAAAGCCCTTTTATGCGTATGTATTTAAGTTGTTGCTAAATTTATACAAAGAATGAAGTACAATAATTTTGATGACAATGGTTGCTTGAAATTATAATTATTCTAAAATACTATTAAAATATAACTTTGCAAAAACTTGAAGCATTACAATGGATATTATACGATAACTTAAAATTGAAGTTAGTAAGAAGTTAAAAAAAAAGAACCAATAAAATTTGATATTCAAGGGATGTTCCGAAAAAACGTTTCGTTATTTTTTGAAAGAGCACGTGCAATGCATATGAAACAAACAATCGACATAAGAATCCACATCTGTTGCTGGTTCAACAACGGAAGTAGGTTCAGTAGAAGAGCAATAGCGCATGCACTGAGCCACAAAGAATAGAGAGTAGCAACAGACCAGCGTGCCCGAGACGTGAATGATAACGTGGTCGGCAGTGGAAGTACGTGCTGTTATCCTGTATGAATGGGCAATGTGGGACTAGTCATCCAAAGACACCTACAGATCGTGTATGATGAATAAGTCATGTCTCGCCAAATAGTTGGACGCTGATGTTGCATGTTCAGTTCAGAAAGGCAGAGTGTGGAGGATGAAGTTCAAAGTGGCCGTCCCTCTACATCCGCGAAAGAAAACAGCACTGCTGGGTACAGGACATGGTGTTAGCACACAGGCGCATAACGGTGTCGGACGGGGGCGTCCACATTGCGCATTGGTCGTGCTCAGGTCCATCCAAAACAATGGTGAGGGATAGCAGGCTGTGCGACAATTCCTTTCGTCTCAAGGCACCGAGTTTTACAAGAGTAGTTTCTTCAAACTGATTGCACAAATGTCTCAGTGTCGATGGTGACTATATCGAAAAATTGTTTGCTACGACTCTCTTCTACAACAACGCTATAAGTTAAAATGTCTTGCTAATTAGCCAGATGAGACGTTTTTACAGCCTAGTTGATAGAGGCACAGCAAAAAAGCGACCGGTCAACTTTCCTTCGGACACACTGGACCAGGATTTGAAACAGCAGCAGCATTAAGGATGCCAATTCGAATCATGCCTCTTTAGAGCTCTCGCCAAATTACTCTCTCTCCCTTCACAGAGCACGGGGGTAGAATAACATCCCCCAATGTTTCGTCCAAACGCCGAAGTGGTGACTCAGGACTTGAACACTAGATGGCAGCATAGCCTATCCCTACAGATTGCATATGCCCCCGACTCAGAAACACTTGCCTCTGTACACATAAATCACGACTAATGATATTTTGGCCACATGTCGACGACATCCGCCACTCAATACGAGACAGCCGATGACTCGAATGGAAACTGTCGCGAGCAAAAACTCAATTCAGCAGGGAGGGGATGTATATCAATTGCAGTAATGGATGAATTTTTTTTTAATAAAAAAGTACCCTTCTGTACAAAATATCAACGTTTCTCTTCGTATCATCATCACAATGATACTGGAGGGGGAGTATGCAACGATTCTCTTCTACAACAACGCTAGAAGTTAAAATGCCTTGCTAACTAGCCAGATGAGACTCTTTTCAGACTAGTTGGCAGAGGCACAGCAAAAAAAAAAAGCGACCGGTCAAGACACACTGGACCATGGATCAAAACAGCAGCGGCACTCAAGGTCGCCAACAACTCTATCCCCCTCCACGGGGTAGAATAATATCCCCCGATGCCTCGGAGAAAACATCCAACGCCGGAAGCTTAAGGTGTATAGTTCATGATGACATGATTTATTTGGCAATAAAGCTTTCGCGTTAAAAAAAAGAAAAGAATCTTACTTTCGGAACATCCCTTGTATAATACTTTAATTGTAATTATTAACATCAAAGAGAAATTTTCCTAGCCTTTGTCGATGCAGTGCATCAAAATGTACATAAGTGAGTATCCTCCCCCCCTCCACACTTAGAGAAGGCGAGGCTGACAATCTTTCCTGTTCCATGGATGATCTTAGCTAAGACAAGACAAGTTTTTAATTTACTGACGGAGGTTCAAACAGTCGTTAAACCTGAGCATGCAAATGGACTGAGTACGTGAACGGTTTTAATTTACTTTTTAATGTATTTAAGAATGGAAAACATTTCATTCTAAAATTTCGTGACATTAGTTTGGAGTTCTCTAGATGCTGCTCCCGGTGACAAATGTTCCTCTTGCCTCCCTTCCCCCTCTAGCTACGGCACTATATTTTAAATTTGCGCATTATATCTCTTATTTATTACATGAAATTCATTTGTATTATTGTTGCGCTATTGATACCATGATCAATTTAAAAAAATGAAAACAAAAAACAGAAGCTTAAAAAGAGCAGACAAGCCTTTATTGCAAAGTAAAAAAAAAGGAATGAAAATAGGAAAAGAAGTAATTTTTTCCTCCCTATTGCTTTAAGAAAAAGAGTTTTTTATATTGGTTTACACCTGCTCAAACAATGAAGAAGACACGTGCTAGAATGATTTTATTCCTCAATTGGTTCTGAAATTCCTGAGAACAAGACTTTTTACAACTCAAAAACATTATATTCTCAAACGTGTATGATTTCCTTTTTTTTTTTTTTTTTCTTTTTTTGACATATATATAGACCTACAACTCTTAAAAAATATGATAGTTCGAACTAAATATGAGCATTTTAGTAAACAATGTATTTTCGAAGTTCATTTAAAGGAATATTGAAGGCTCTTTTGAAAAGTTGGCTATAGAAAGGGGGGGTATTGAAAATGGTATATTTAGATATCAATAAATGAAAATAGCGTTCAAATTATGGGAATCTTAAAAAAATATGAATCTACAAGACAAATTATAATATACTACAAATGTTATTATCAAAAATAATACTAGAAAATGTTTTAAAAAGTGTTTCTGGAGAAAGTAGTAAATACTTTCTTTTCCGTACTGTTAACAGTTTTTAAAAACTTTTTCAATGTTTGGGATTGATACGCTGATATCATTAATCCATACTTTTACATTGGCTCTTTTAAAACTTCGAATAACAATCACAAGAAAATGGGTGCCTATTTGAACAGGGAATATATAAAACGCGAATCTCTAATAAAAAAAATGCCCGGACGTACTTATGATAATATTTCAACATCGAATTAATATAAAGAAATGGATTAAATATTGTTAATAAGGAATGGCATTTAAAAAATGTGATATTATTTCCTTTAAAACATTAGACCTCAGCAAATTTTCTTAAAAATCAACGAAGAAAAGATATACTTCCCCAGAAAATACATCGAAATAACATCTTCTGTATTCATACTAGTTATTACATGAACTGTTGTATTCCATAATATCCCATTAAAAGATTGCCTGGTAATACTATACCAACTAGAGTGAATAAGCTAAAACAATAACTTATCTACAAAATTAGATCTTGGAACTGTGTAGCCTGTCTTTAACGTTTCTAAGCGAGAAAAAGTTCATTTTGGACGGATAAATATTTAAATAACTGGAAAATATAAGCTCTATTACTCCCACTGAATAATCCTACGTTCTAATCCATACCACACTGCATTTCATTTAAATTCTGTGGCTGTTTCGATTGAAGGCAGATGACAACAAGGCAATGCACTCTTTATCGTAGTATTTAAGGCCCGGGTCCTGTTTACCTACTTATCGCATCTCATTCTGCGATAACCTCTCGACTTGTGTCGCAACGGAGTCAAAGTCAAGGTTGACGGGTTCGCCGGACAAAGAATAAAGTGCCGCAGCACAGATAAGGGAACAAAAGGTCACAATCAACATTCCTGATCGAAAGCCAGAACTACAAGTTGGCCACAGATAGGGTCCTACGAAAAGAAAGTAGATCAACACACACAAGAAAAGACACACCACGCAAATAGAAAAGACTTGCTACCGACCCGAAAAAAGCAACCCAATTTTTCAAAACGACACGCGGAATGCAGGACACCCTAGGCGCCTCGTCGCTCGTACCTCTTTCTCGTGCATTAATTATTTCCTACGGTTGTTGTCTATCCGCCTCTGTTCATTTTGGAATGGCAGGGTGACAAGCAAGAAATTGCAGTTTTGGAAAAGACGGAGGAAAATTGCATCGAGCCAAGATTATGAGTTTGACTTTCTTTGATGTTTGATGGGTGAGATTGGATTTCACAAACCTCAAATACTTGCACGTTCCAATACATTTATCGTGCTTAAAATCATTACTTAGGGGAAATGATCATGATTAATGTA
>BMAW01108439.1:0-11401 GCA_019974015.1 Nephila pilipes | reverse complement strand
GTGTGTGTGTGTGTGTGTGTGTGTTCAAGCATAATATATCTGTTCATATTTCCTACAAAGACTATGCAAACTGTTGTCTTAAAATCTATACCAATTACTTACAATAACAATTTGACTTATATATTCTTAACTAATTATCGAACATATTAATTTAAAATATGCTCCTCGGGAAAACTATTTCAGCAGGGAATTTAAACATTGTAAATTACCAACGGTTGTAAAGAAAGCTTAATGAAGCATTTCCCGTAAGTATAAGGGTGTACTTCCTAAAATCTGAATTTTACGATAATTTCCCATGTGTAAACTGCAGCTACTAACTAGGTGACTGATATGAACAAGTACATAGTAAGCATTCCCTTGATACTCAAAGATGAATGAATTGAGCAATTAATTTAAATATAATTCTCATGTCTTTAAATGATCAAGGGCTTTGTTTCTTATCATGCGTAATGCTTAAGCATTTCCTTCAAGACTTACTCTACTTATTATATTTAGATGACTATTATATTTAGTTCCTTCTATTAATATTTAATATTATATTTAGTATTATATTTACACTTACTATACTTCAATTTTATCAGCTTTATTGGAAGCATTTATATATAGTAAATTTGGATTAAATCGCGTTATATTTTTGGGGGTTGTAAATAAGAAAAAATTAATTTTTTAACGAGCTAACTGGAAAAATAAGAATTATTTTACATTTAAATCTATATTTGTTTTTTTCCATACACCAATAATAATATTAATTATGAGTAAAACTTTAATATTAGTAATGGTTAAAGAGTAGTGGAAAGAAGAAAGCAAATAACTAGAATGAAGAAAGATGTATTATTGTATGAATTGAATATGATTCTGCAAAGTAGATAATTCGTTAATTATATGTATTAGGGAATAGAAGAAATAAATATTGACTTGCTGAAAGCTTTCACAAACATATTTAAATAAATTAAAAAATTCTCTTATAAGACTAGAAATTACAGAAGGAAGAATTCTGCCCCACAGCTGCTGTGGTCCAATTATGAATTCTTTAATATTTTCAAGAAAAAACAATATAGATAATAGAAAATTTAAAAGTGTTACATATTTTTAATTTTTTTTATTCAGATAGAAAGTGTAAATATATTGCATACAAGAAAGTCTAATTAACCAAATATACATAACACTAAAAATATGAAATACAGGGAAGAATTTTGAGAATTTATCTTTAAAAATTATTAAACATGATCTAATAATTTATTATTTTACCAAAGCAGCATTCAAATGAATTATTGTCTTAAAAACAATTTTCCCTGCATGTTTAGTATGAATTCGACTTACCATTAAAAAATTCTTTTCACAAATACATTTATAAATTTTTTGAGGTATGTTTTTTAATAAATATTGAGCATTTCTACTCATTAAATATATACAAGACATGCAGTTTAAAAACAGCTTTTTGTTTTTAAATTATTTAAATGATATCAATTGCCCATATATGATAAATAGTATTTATTAATAACAAAACAAAAATATTTTAGTAAAAATATTCACTTACGGAAAATAGAGAGCTCGAGAGACAGACATGTAAATATGTAAAAAAAGATGGATTTGTATAAATGTTGAATTGGAAACTCATTTTGTAGTTCCTTTTGTTAACTACGATACAATTCGGTCATACAGCAGATAATGCATTATAACTGAGGAATTGTAATACATTAAAAAATATATAATCAATTTAATAAAAACTGAACAAAATTAATTTATTATGTTATTTTGAAAAGAAAATTACTTTTATTATTTCAATCGCAAATATTTTTGGTCTAAAACTGTGTGCAACATAATATAGACATAGAATCCAGACTCTTATGAAAATTCTTTAATAATATGAGAGGGAATGTAGCAAATAATGAATAACTAACGTAAAAGTTAGTAAATGCAATAACCACAAAGAAATACAAAAATGCGATTTCTTATTATTATATTGTACTCAATTTTTTCATTAAACTGCATGATTCAAAAACAAGTTAAACTCTAAATACGAAGTAATTCTCCATGATCACAAATTTTTAATGTAATGGGAAAAATTAAGAAATTCAATTATTCTTTAGTGAAAATAATAAGGGAAAGTTAAATCATTACATATATATGATTATATATCCATATATAATGCAAATATGAAGTAAAGTAATATATCGTGGAAGTCGCTTCTTATTACAGCTTAATCATTTGCCCGAAAAGGAATCAATTTTTTGCCTCAGTTGTCTGAAGTCCGTGTCTGTGGACTGAAATACTTGTCATTAAGCCAATGTCAAAAGACATAACTTCGCAAAAGAGATTTTTCTTCGGAGTAATATGTGACATTAATTGTTTTTAAGGGAAGGGGAAAGATGAGATTGCATTACACCTGTTGGATACATGTTTAAAACAATTCATTGTTAAATTGATTCTAGTAATTTGATTAACCTTGCTGTTAAATAAGACATAACTTACTTTAAAATGAATTAATCATATAAAGAATACTTATTTATAACCAAAATATTTGAAAATATATAGTTATGACCAAGACATGCAAGGTAAAGTAGAATAATTCATAGTTATTACTGCACACTAGAATAGTAGTTAAATATTCTTAATGATGCCAGAGAACATATCAGATATCTTCAACGTTTATAAGATATGTGGCTGCTCTTTTCAACTTGAACTTTCTGAGAGTATATATTTGGCCACACCCCTTTAAATCAAGCCATGCAATACTTTCTGTTCATTGGTTAAAGATAGCATATTACTTTCAGTTATTGGTCTATGGGCGTTCGACAGAGAAAAAAAATAACACCTGTAGTACTGAATGATCCGGTATGAGTGTTTATGTTTATATTTGAATTTATAAATCAAAAGTTGTAGTTTCTTATTTATAATGAAATCCTCAAATATCTATTAGATGTGAAATATCTCTGTATATGCTGAATAAGAATGCTTATTTCTGAAAACAAAGTAGAAATACTAGGTAATTAGACAAACAACAAATTCATTGTTAAAAGAGTATTTAATGAATTCGAAATGTGAATGGAGATTCCTGAAATTTATCTTTTGTTAATGTCAACTCATAGCCGAAATATAGATATTAATCGATAAATGAAAATGTGGTGATTTGTTCAGCTTTCACAAACAACTATTTAAACTCCATGGAACTGCAACTATTAATCATTTTATAATGAATCACTCGATAGTATCAGAGACAAATGATTCCGTTAGTTAACACAGAGCCTACGCAAAGGTATAAAACAAGTTTACACACTTTGAGTATCGAGTTTTAATTAATCATGAAAGTTAACTTCACGTCATTTTATAAACAGCAGTACTAAGCCAAAATTAAATCCATTGGGAGCTCCTGTATAAAATTTGGAATCGATTAAAGTATTGCTATGTATGGTATATTACTAAATATATTCAATAAATACCTGAATCAAATTTCGTTCGAACCAAAAATTCTGAATGCATTTTAAATGTATTTCCAAATTTCATCTCCCAGAAAGTTTATTGATTGTTTAGATTTAATTAATTTCATTAAAGGATTGAAGAAATAATGATTTATGTTTTGTAAGTGAAAGTTTCAGAAGCAATACTCTAGTAAGATTTAAAGATAAATATAAATTAATTTATTATTTCCTGAAACGAATTTGTAATGTGAGAACTCTTTTCTATAAACGATTCATATATATATATATATATATATACAATGAATGGAAACATTGAGCGAGATGAACTGCAGTTAATGTAAATTTTTGAAGATGATTCCGGGTCAGCCCAAAAATCAATTTTTCGTGAAAGTTTGTTCAAGTCGATATTCAATAATATACACATCATCACATTTCAATGCAGCACAAATCATGATCACGCAGAAGGGAGCATTAGCAAAGACAGTAAAAAGCAAAAAAAAAAAAGTTGAGGGATTGCCATATGATCTTATAATATCTAGTACATTATTTTTGTTAAAAAATGTTCTTGAAATCTCTATTTAAGAGTTAAAAATGTGTTAAATTCTTCTCGTGAAGGATGATTGAAATGAATATGGATTAGTGGGAACACACACACACACACACACATTTATATATATATATATATATATATATATATTGTCGCGATCATAAGATGGCTCTTCCCTGTGAGATTTCTCTTGAAAAGGAAAAGATGAACTTAGAAAAATGTCATCAGATAGCAAAAGAGAGTTTAAGTATTGACCTTCTAGCCTTGGAAAGAGATTTAGTGACCATTTTGTCGATTTTCGAGAAAATGTAATGATATCGAAAGATTTGGAACCTAGACCAAATATCGAACGTATTTTCGAACGTGTTCTGTGTATTTTGCTTTGCAGAACTATCGTGATAACGTGCCCCAATGAATCTGCTGGAGGTTATGGCAGAACCGTCTGAATTTGTCTTTGGAAACTGTTGAGGAGAACGTTTGGAAATAATGATTGAAGCTGTCGGCACTTGAATTGGAGCATGCAGATTGAATTTGAGAAAAAGCAACGTGTATCTGCCAGAAATTCTCAGATCCTATCTTGGAAGTGAAGAATATTACTGCGAAGGCTGTCCGCGGTGAGGAATAATAAGTTGTGAAATTAACATTGCAAAAATAACTGTGACTGTTCTTAAAAGTATTCTTTGTTCCTGTTTCTGTGTCACTAACCTGTGAAAGGGCTGTTTATTTGTTGTACTGTTATTATCCAAGCTGTATTACCTGTGTGTTGTACTCAAGACTTTCGAATAAAGCGTAATTTGTTGCTGTCTTCCGAGTTGGACTTGATTTTCACACCCACACACTCCAAGGAGGAATATTTTCCAATATATATATATTAAGGGAAATAGTAAGTTTGTAACATCCGGTCAACCCGGGTGTTATCTTGTGCCATCACTAATATCTAATATTAAACAATACGACACCAATAATTACAGAACCACCAAAACAGCTTTCAACATTTATTAATATATATCTGCTATGACATTAATTATAGTGCTCTCCAGGTTAAGTTTATTAACACTTTAATTCAACCCACCAATAATAATCTAACAGCTTCTTACCAACTGCAATTCTGAATATGGAACAACTGCTGAAAACACTAGAACAATTCTCAATCCGAGTGGTTTACACTCGGACCTCAACACTAATCTACAAGTCAGCCTTTCAATACTACAGCCTTTAGATTCCACCTCCTCTCACTACAACGCCTCTCTGATCCTCCTTCGGATACTCTACTCCTTCAGATGGAGTTTATATACTTCTTAATTTAACCGCTTCACTTCATTCCTAACTGCTTTGCATATTACATTCTTCATCACGTTTCATTTTTGGTTAGGCAAAGGTTGTTTAGCGAAAGCAATCAATCTCAATTGAAAGTCCCCAAGGTTAGTGAAGAGAAACCGCGAATAGCCCAATGTCACAACTCCTCCCCAGAAATGAAACGTGATTTATCGTTGGGTACAAAAAACCCAGCGTGAAATTACGATTAAAGTCCGAATGCCTACGTAATTGGACGTTATCCTGAAACTGGTTACGTTCCGAATTCTAAAGCTACTTAATAAAATTGCCTCTAAATTTATACCCTCTTAATAAGTAAATTTGAAACTTTCTGAATTTGCTGGCTACTCCTAAACCCTTGATATAAGGCTTAACCCAAGGAGAGCTTACAAGAATGAAAAACTAATGTTAACAAAACACATTTTATTAAAGAATTTTCAACTTCTTATTCCATCTCAGCCGGAGAATTTGTTTCTTCGGCTCCTTTCCAAGTTGTAGTTCAGGGTCTGTTACCCTGAAATAGATTGTCTTGTACATCATTTTGCAAAAATTTAAACATTAGCAAAACATCATTCATATTAATATACACAATTTTTCACATAAAATTCCAGAATTTGATGAATGACGCGATCTGGTCAAGAGACAGAACAATGCAAAATGCGAACTTACGCAGCGCTAAGTGTTAATATTAGTCGCGATCCCTAATTACGCCACGCTGTGACCAGATGTATAACATAAATACATTCATGAAATGATTATACATAATTCATGCAAAATAACCAGACATCTACTCTTAAAAAAACAAGTCTATGAATAAACAAGTGTTATACTTCTAACAAATGTTTACAATTTAAAAGTTCCAATCTTTATAACAAAAAATTACTTTCCATCGGGAAAGATCACCAACTTGGTGATTTACAATTAACTAAATTCAAACCTTCCATCAAAGTTCTCAGCTCTTAGTGGAGTAAGAGCCAATGCCGTTTGCCGTATTGGAACTGAAGCCGTAAAAATTAAAGACTTGTTGTCTCAACAATATTATGTCTTCAAATCAAATGTAATAACAAGGAACAATACAACCTGATATTTGCTATTCAAGACATCTCGGATCTGATTCAGCTATAGCGTGAATCTATTTCTCCTACTAGGCTCTCGGGTAGTTGAATCATCTTACGATTCCGCATCTTTTCCATAAAGGCTCGTTCGTCTGCTGAAATTTCGGATGCTCCTCCTCGATGTCTGTTCCTGTTGCGGAGATTGTAAGGACTCCTTGTGGTCTGCTCTCGTCTTGTGGCGAAGTTCTCTTCTCTCTGCCGGATGTAGGTGGCTCCTTCTGACTGCTCCTCTCGGATTGCCGTATTTTCTCGTCCTTCTCTCACTTGCACTGGCGAACGCTTGGCTGGCCTGGAATTATGCAGTGATGACGTTGGCTACCTTTTCCTTCTCGTGTCCAACCTTAAGGGCATTTTCTTTTTTGGAGGCGGAGAGTTTAGAGAGGAGGTTAAATTCCTAGATAATTGCCGCTTGCCTGGCCTATCCCTGTATCTGCTTCCCTGCTGGCTGGGACCTACCGCTTTCCTTAAGAAACGCTTTTTTTGCGTCTTACTCCCATTACTCTCAACTGAGGTCTTCCGCTTCGTTTGTGGCACTCGGTGGTCTAGCCTCGAATTACCCTTACGTCTAACTGATTGAGGCTCTGGGCTTTCCTCATAGCTATCCTGTCTGCTATGTCCCGACCGTGTTCCTCGCTCCTCCCTATAGACACTTTGTTCAATCCACTCCCCCTCTCTATTACCTTTTCTTTGGTGGTAGAGTTTGACTTGGTCAATATTGACCGTGGTCTCCCTTCCATGCTTTAGGATCACTACATTGTTTTGTATCACTCGGACCACTTTGAAGGGTCCTTCAAATTTTGGCTGAAATTTCGCTACCCTCTTCTGAATTGCAGAACTAATTGGATGCGTTTCCACTAATACGAGATCATTTACCTTAACTGTCCATTCCCTTCTCCTCTTGTTGTAGTACCGAGCCTGTCTATTTTGCTGCATCTCCGTTCTCTGCTGAACCTCTGCCAAGAGTTTTTCAATATCCCTGCACACCATGTCTCCATGCTCGGGGACCTGTATCAGTTTTTGGAAGGGCGTTATCAATTTACGCTTTAAAAACAGTTCGGCTGGGGTCTTTCCTGTTGTTTCATGCACCGCCGTTCTAATTGCATATGCAAACTGCTGTAGAAATTGGTCCCAATAAGTGTGGTTCGATTGCACGTAACTGGCAATCATTTGCACAATATTTCTATTGACTCTTTCCGAAGCATTAGCCTGCGGTCCATAAGCCGTAATTTTTATGTGCTCAATGCTCAAGGTGCGACATAGTTCCTCAAATATTTCAGAAATGAATTGGGGTCCGTTGTCACTAACTACTTTAATTGGAGCTTCATATCTAGATATATAACTTTTAAAAAGGGCAGTGGCCACTGCTTTAGCTGAAGCTTTTCGTAAAGGAATTAATTCGACCCATTTAGAAAAATTATCGACAATTACTTAAAGAAAACGATGCTTTTCGGGATTCGAGGTTGGGTACGGTCCTAGCAAATCTAAAGAAATTTGTTCATTTGGGTACGCCGTTTTTACAGAAATTAATTGTCCAGCTGGAAACGCGTTTTTATAATTATAGCGCTGACATATGTCGCACGTTGAAACATATTCGCTTACAATTTTCCTCATTTTAGGAAAGTAGCACGACTCTTTTATTCTGGCGTAAGTTTTTCTTATGCCAAAATGACCCGCCAGTGGGTTATCGTGAAATTCCCTCAATACCGATTCACGCAAAGTTTGCGGAATATAAGCTCGTAGTTCATGTTTAGAAGTTAGCAGTTTTGCATAAAAAAGAATTCTATCAATTAGTTTAAAGTCTTGGGACCAATTTTCACATATTCCCGAGTTTATTGCCGAATCATCCGGGTTTTCCAAATATCGATAAATATGACCCAACTCCGAGTCCTGCCTCTGTTCACCTTGAGCTGTTCTCTTGACGTTAATACTAGAGAATTGATAATGGCGCAAGAGACACCCTCCAGAGCCTGTCCGTCAAAGGGTTGTCTAGATAACATATCGGCCACCACATTCTGCTTTCCCGGCCTATGTTCCCATTCTATGTTATATTCCGCCAGCTTTAATGCCCATCTTATCATCCTACTTGAAAGATTTTTTCCGTTTGTTAACTTAGTCAGCGCTGCATGGTCCGTTACCACTTTTGTTGGACAATGCCCAAAGTAGGACCTAAACTTCTGTAAAGCCCAAATCACTGCCAAACATTCCCTTTCCGTTATGGAATAGTTTCTTTCTGCTCTATTTAGCGTTCTAGAAGCATATGCTATGGGCCTTTCACCCTGCATCAAAACTGCTCCTACTCCTACTGAGCTAGCATCGATGTGCAATTCAAACGGGTCATTTAAATTAGGCAACTGTAAAACTGGCGCAGAAGTCAATGCTCCTTTTAACGTGTCAAAGGCCTTTTGTGCCTCAGGAGTCCATTGAAATTTGACCTTTTTACGCTTAAGTGCGTACAATGGTTCACACAGTTCGGAGTACCCTCTGATAAACTTTTGGTACCATCCAGTCATCCCTAAAAATCTCGAAACCTGTCGTGCATTTTTCGGTGCAGGTATGTCAAGAACAGCTTTAATTTTGTTAGGATCAGTGTGCACCCCATTCTTATTCATGATCACTCCTAAATATTTCAATTCTTCTTGCCCAAAATGACATTTCTCAGCGTTTAAAGTCAACCCAGCGTCCCGTAACAGCTGAAAAACTATCTCCAGGTGATGGACATGATCATCAAACGACTCTGACGTAATTATAACATCATCCATATAGACATACACAAATTTTTCGACTACTGGTTTTAATATGATGTCCATCGCTCGCTGAAACGTGGGTGCACTCCCTGATAATCCGAAAGGCATCCGTTTGAAGGCGTACGTCCCTTTTTTTGTGACAAACGCCGTCTTGGGTATATCCGGGGGATTAATAGCCAACTGAAAATACCCAGACTTGAGGTCTAACGTTGACATTATACAGTTTTTCTGTATATTCATTAACAGATCATCGATTATTGGCAATGGGTACTTAGGGTACCTAGTGATAGCATTCAGTTTCCTATAGTCTATTGCGAACCTATACGCGTCAGGGGAATCGACCGGTTAATCATTTTTCTTTCTACATAACACCACAGGGGAAGCATATGGGGATTGAATGGGCATAATAGTTCTTTCTTCCAACATTCTTTGAATGTGAAGCTCTATTATGCTTTCCTTGACTCTATCATAGCGATAAGGTCGTGATGCTACCGGAGGTTGATCTCCCGTGTCAATTTCGTGGTAGACCACATGAGTGAGACCTGGTTGATCTGAGAATAACTCCGCGTATTTCCTGAAGAGCTGTTGTAACTGTTGCTGTTGGTTTTCCAGCAAACCAGTTCTAGTTAGGTCGATTTCGACCTTTTTTTCTTCCTTACTGTCAACCTGTCGTATCTCCTCATCAGGTATACTTAAGGTGTTTGTTTCAAAGTCCAGCGTAATCTTAGATGCTTTCATGAAATCCACACCCAGAACGCAAGGGTACTGCAATCCTTCCACTACATGGAACTGCCACTTTTTACAGAATTTTCTTATGCATACCGATAAGGTTACGCGCCCCAGGGTTTTACATGTAGCTCCCTGCGCCGTAAATACGGTGAGGTTCGACTCTACCTTCCTAACATGGTGAAAATAGCGATTATACAATTCAAGTGATACAAACGATCTCTCAGCTCCCGTGTCCCATAATGCTGTTATAAATGTATCATGTAGTATAACGGGTATATGAGGAATATCTATGGGCCTTACTTTCATGGTGTGAGCCATAACAGGAGGATTTTGCCATGCACGCGATCGAGGACCTCCCTCTATTCGATCGCCTACTAGTTTAACCTCCTGTAGTTTTGTTGCCTTGACCCTGAGGGTGGATACCTATTTCCTTGTTGGCGATATCCATTATTATATTGCGGCCTCCTATCCTGTATTCTATCTGGAGAACGCCTTCTATCAAAATTCGGCCTATTATTACCCTGTCGATACTCTGCGCGTTGGTAGTTCTCTTGTCTATGTGGTGGGTTATAAGATGCATGACGCGACTCGTATGTTGTCGCTATCTCCAAGAGTTGGGCTTTAGTAGTGGGATTCCTAAGCTCCACATAGTCCAGCACATTTGGAGCCAAGCGTCTCATTATGTGCTGCACTATTGTTGCCTCCGTAACCACAAAATTCAGCAACTGAGCAACCTTAAGCATTCGTAAGATAAATGCTACTGGCGACTGACTGGATCTTTGCTTGGACCCATAACATTCTGCCTCCAATTCTGTGCGGTCTCTCACTGCAGGGAAAGTACGCTGTAGGGCTTGCTTTAAACCGTCGCTACCCCCAGCTAAATTTTCACCTATTACCGAGTACCACTCACGAGCACGACCTGTGAGATGATTCCTCAAATATGCCGGTTGAAGGGCCTCCGGTATTCCATGGAAATTTATATTATCCTCCAAGCTAGACAAAAAGTCATTAACATTCCCCGAACCATCGAAAAACTCAACGGGAAACACGGCCGCTCCTACTCCAGGGGTGGGAACGTTTGGGCGCCAATGTAACATCCGGTCAACCCGGGTGTTATCTTGTGCCATCACTAATATCTAATATTAAACAATACGACACCAATAATTACAGAACCACCAAAACAGCTTTCAACATTTATTAATATATATCTGCTATGACATTAATTATAGTGCTCTCCAGGTTAAGTTTATTAACACTTTAATTCAACCCACCAATAATAATCTAACAGCTTCTTACCAACTGCAATTCTGAATATGGAACAACTGCTGAAAACACTAGAACAATTCTCAATCCGAGTGGTTTACACTCGGACCTCAACACTAATCTACAAGTCAGCCTTTCAATACTACAGCCTTTAGATTCCACCTCCTCTCACTACAACGCCTCTCTGATCCTCCTTCGGATACTCTACTCCTTCAGATGGAGTTTATATACTTCTTAATTTAACCGCTTCACTTCATTCCTAACTGCTTT
>BMAW01108434.1:0-12736 GCA_019974015.1 Nephila pilipes | reverse complement strand
GTTCATACAAAGGAAAAGCCTTATGTTTGTGAAATATGCAAGAAGGCATTTTCCCGAAGTGGGAGCTTGAAAACTCATTTGAGTGTTCACATGAAGGAAAAATCCTTCTGCTTGTGAAATATGCAAGAAGACTTTCTCCCAAAGTCAGCACTTGGAACTCATTTGCACATTCATTCAAAAGAAAATTCTTATGATTGTAAAATTTGTAAAAAGGCATTATCAGAAAATGGAAGCTAAAAGGTACATTTGTGTTCATACAAAGGAAAAGCCTTACATTTCTAAAATATGCAAGAAGGCTTTCTCCCAAAGTGGTAACTAGAAATATCATTTGCGTATTCATACGAAAGAAAAGCCATGTTTGTAAAATTTGTATAAAGGCTTTCTTCAGAAGTGAGCACTTAAAAATGACATTTGCATTTTTATACAAAAGGGAATTCTAAATTTTTTAAAAATTTGTAAGATGGTATTCTAAACAAAAGAGTGTGTACATAGAGAAATATTTGCCTAATGGTATGAATGTTTGTAAATTTAGATGAAGTCTTTCCCACAAAATTGTTTCTTAAAGTCTTTTGTTATTGATATATTCTCAGATATCCTTTTGTTTCTTAAATTTGTATGAAGGCATTCTTGTAAAATAGGATGTATACAATATTTTGCCTGCTCAAAATAAGGAACCATCTCAGGTTTGCTAAATTTTTTCAAAATGCTTCATCGAAAGGAAGTTTTACATTACCATAGTTATTTTAAGTGAAAGTGTTACATTTGTCATATTTGGCAGAAGATTTTTTGATCAGTATAATAATATACTAAACACATTAATGTATTGATAGCATATGAAAAATACATATTTTTTTAAAATCATTTGGAAGCAAACTTTAGTCTTTTCATAGAAACTAAATTCCGATCAAAAAAGTGAATTATTAATAATTATATTGATATACACTCTTGATATTTTTTACGATTTTGTTTTACTTATGTTATATAAGAATTTAAAACAGAGATATATGCATTTTACTTTTATTGAACAATTTTCAAAGTTGTATGAGTATTTATAAATTTTGAGAATTGTTTTCTTAATTATGCTAAAAAAAATTTACAGTAATGAATTTGAAATTTATTTTTTGTATAAATTACTTTATAATATTAATAGAACAATACATTTTTGTTTAAGTTTTAATCTTAGATATACATTGAACATTAAAGAAAGTATTAAAAATATATTAATATTTTTTTGAAATTTGAATAAAAATTATTCAAACGGCTTTGACACATGTGTATAGAGCTAATAGCTTTATTTTTAGTTATGTACACCATGTAAATTTTCTATATCAAATAAAAAGAAAAGCTTTGATTAAATATTAATACTTATTTACAAAAGACATTTCTGTAAATAGGAGAAATTTTAATTTCAAACACCAAAATAGGCTGATTTGCATATAGTATTGAAAATTTATGTAATGGGTAATGTTCTACATATAAATGTGTATAAGAATATATGTTAATAAACATTTAAAAAATATCTTATGACATTACTAAAAATGATTATAACAAAATATTAGGTGATTTGATCCTGTGTTAAAAGGTGTTGACAACTGAATAATTGGAATTATCAATTAAAAATTTGTTCAAATATGAGATAAAATTTTTCTAAAAATACTTTTAACAAGTTAATATTTCAATAGTGAATTTATACCATTCATCACAAACATAATTGTTTTGGAAATATAAATTTTAAAAAATGTTTAAGGAAACTGTACTGAGTTTCAAACTGTAGACACTTTGTAAGAGCTGTAACTAGAAGAGTATAAAAGTTTTACAAATTAAGACAAATTCCATTAAATTCTACATTATATCTTTTAGAATTCAAATTAAACATCACATGTAAGGGAAAAGTATTTGCTTTGAGAGTAATTATTATCTAGTCATGTATAAATAATAAAAGAGAAAGTTGTATATTTTTGTCTAAGTTATTTATGTCTATTTATACAGTGTTACAATATTGAAAGTGCCATTACCTTAAAATTTGGCTGAGTATAGAATGTGCTTCCACTTTGTACTAAATAATAAATAAAATCCTTACATCATTTCAGCAAAAAAATTCAAAAATAATGTTTATTCCGATTTTACTACTGTAAAGAAAGCAAACCTGTAGTGCACCATGGGCGGAGGGGGGGGGTTGGTCTCTCGAAATATGTAAAGAAAGCAGTTCATTTCATTAAACTCTTTAAGTGTATCTTAAATAAAACCATTTTTTTAAAGATATAAGTATTTTCTCCAGACAGAATTGCTGATAAAGTATTTTTCAAAACACTTAATGAAAAAATTTATGTACTTTAAGAATCACTTAGCTCATAACGATATGGATACATTATTTTTGTTCATTTAAAAGTAATTCAAGGTTATATACTTTTGGGCAGAGTATTATTTATTAGCAAGAGCTCTTCCATTAATGAATTTTAATTATGATTACTTGCAAAAGAAGCAGGGAAAAAAGTTGTAGAATTTGCAAACTATGTAGTTGTGGATATCAAGATAAATATATTTGTGGGAAAAACAAAAGTTAATACCACCAAGACGTGATATTTTAAATGAAGTTATTGAGCAAGTGTAATTGTCATATTACAAAAGGGAAAATTCCTTCAATTTAGCATCCAGATTGAAATATGTTATATGAAAACAGAAATTAAAATGACTTTACAGAGTGGCCCCAATAGCTTAGTGGTCATGATTACGAATACGCCGTTATTTCCTCCTAATCGGAGAGGGATTCGTGTTATGTTATTTACGACCCGCCATGATGGAAGTTAAATCTTTCGAGATTCAAGTCCTGTGGGGAAATTTAAAAAGGGGTTGCCAGCTCAGGTGTTGTCTAAATCACTTAACAAAGTTTTAAAATGGGGAACTCCGTCGCTCAAAGCGGTTCTGTTTGATTCTAAATGCGATAAATTGCCAAATGTAACAGTATTTTATTTTTTATTGCAGTCCTTAAAGATTTTCCTCCCTTTTCATTTTAATGCTCGCTATATACACTAGTGTGCAAAACTTAAGTAACGATGTAAATTTTAAGCAGATAACCATGAAATTGCAGAAAAGGTGTTATTGCGATCAGTAAAATGAACACACAATTCAGTAGAAAGGTGATGCGTATGCAAATGTAAGGAACAGAACATCATAGACGACGTGAGTGTGCGCAAAACGCGTGCGATCGATTCTCTGCAAGTGCTAGTGAGTTCTTTCGTGAAATATTGCTAGAAGAAATTACCTGGATGACTCAACACGTGGAATATTGATTGGAAAGCTGGATGGGGGGGGGCGTTGTTTCACCAGTGTGGCTGAAGTGTTCAGAACCAACAAAAGTGTTGTTTTGCACGCTTGGAAAACTCTCCTAACCCATTGTACAGCTGGTAAAAAAGGTTAGTGATGGCCGCCCTAGGAAAACAACTGCAGTGGATGACCAATATATCGTCATGCAGACAAAAAGAGCCCGATACCAGTTAGCAAGCGCCATTTCAGCAACTATGTACAGAAACAGGGAGAAAAATGTAGCGGTTTACAGTGGTCAGATGCCTTCACAAAGGTGGCCTATTCGCCCTTCGTCTTGAACGCTGCATCGCTTTGAAAATTGGCCCTCAGCGGCACCGTATAGAGTGGTGCAAGGAGCACAAATGCTGGACATCTCATCATTGGAATCGTGACCTCTTTACAGATGAGAATTTTTCAGTGCCTCAAGCGATTCGCAGCGCAAGTTGATTTGGAGAGAGCTTAAGACACAGTTTCAGCCCAGTAACATCACGGAAAGAGACCTTTACTGTGGTCATGGAGTTGTCTGGAGAGGCATTTTGCTGAACGGACGGACTGAGCTCCACGTTTTCCCACAGAGGTTCTGTAATCGGAGTTTGCTATTGTGAGGAGGTGATCCTTCCTCATGTGCGTCTGTTCTGAGGTGCTATTAAACTAGATTTTGTTTTAATGGATGACAATGCATGGTCATACAGGACTGTTGATGTTCAGTAGCAACTGGAAAGTGCAGATATCACTCGAATGGTTAGGCCAGCGTTCTCTCTAGATTTAAATCCCGGGAAACATGTGTGGGATGTTTTGAGAGGATGCCTTGAGGGACAATTACACCCTCCGGGAAACACCCCACAACTGAAACAAATGCTGATTGAGGAATAGGCATTCTTACCTCAAGAACTGTTGGACAATCTACTGCTGAGTTTGAAGAGACGATGCCAATCATCTATTGCAATAAGGGAAGGGCATATCCCATTGTAAGGAACATCTGCTTGTTTTTCTTCCTCTTAAACAGAAAAATGATGTGAAATGATACTATGTTCAATAAAACCTTTTTTTTTTATTTTGTTTTGTTTGATTCCATATTACATGCATTGTATTCATTTTTCCGCAACTATGTTTTGTCAATGTTTAAGTATAAATGCTGTCTTTCATTTATATATATATATATATATATAGGCCAATCAGAGGGGGTATTTTAGAGTATTTAATCTAAATTCATACGAAACTTTTCTCGATTAAGACATTAAAATTGACGCTTTACTTCAAAGTTACTCTTCTGATATTTTTATGGTTTTTTCTCATGTAAATTGCATTGTCAGATGAAACGAGAAAATCTGTAGAAGGGGTTGAGATTTGTTCGATATGATTGATAACAGCTCGCACATTGGAAGTTTGACAATGATGTTGACTTTAAAATTCCTGGATAAAATAATAATGAAGTTTTTAAAACATTTATCCCCAAAACAAGTTATTAAATAATTTGTTTTTGAATTTTTCACTAAACGCTTTGTGGAATTGTAATATACAACTTTTTTTTTTATTTTTTTTTTTTGGGGGGGGGGGGCGCCTGCATTACCTAAAACAGTTGTTCAACATAAGATTACCAACTCTGCTTGCACGAAAAGAATTAGGCATTAGAGCATTCACCATTATAAAAATTGTGTTTAATATATATTATAAAAGAACAACAAATGCAATTTTCCAAAAATGACAAAAGTAATAAATTCTTTATATAAAAATCAAAATTTATTTTTTAAAGCAAAAAAGCAAAACAAAATTTTAAAAACGTAACGTACATACAGAACATATCTATTTTGCCTTTCATTTTAAACAAGATCATACTTTCCTTTACTTCTTTATCTTTCAAAATATTGTTTTGGCAAAAGAAATGTTCATCAATTTTTTTTTTTTATTTTTTATTTTTTTTTTTATAATTCGTACTTGTAAAATTGTATTGTACCATAATTCCTTTTTTCACCAATTCAGGTAACTATCTATTTCGTTCATTTGTCCATATTGATATTGATAACGATCCTCTTAACTAGGGTTCGGTAACCTTGTAAGCTGTGACTGGTTGAACCCCTCTATCAATGTGATCCAGGATGTCGCGCAGTAGGAAATCTTTGAAAGAATTCGATTCCCGTGGCATTACACGCGGAAACGGAGAATAGAGGTCAAGAATAAAGTTTAGAGTTTCATTAAATATTAATTATGCATCATTTAAAGATATTTATTAACACGAAAAAACAACATAAAATAAAACTATTCCTACAAATTAACCTTTAGAACTCGGCTGATTCTAAGTAAAATATCCTTTCCCCTCGGCGCTTTTAGGATTGAGGGAAAATTTTCTTTCCCCCAATGGGAAGTTCGAGTTCACCACATGTGGTATGGTTAGTTTTCTAGTTACAAAGGGGAGATAGTAAGCGTTGCTGATTTTTAGTCAGTAATCATTGACGAGTAAGAAAGATCCTAATATTTGGCGCAATATTATATCATAATAATTTTTTCTGAATTCCTGGTTCCCATGTTTAATAGAGTGACTCACAAACTTTTAAATGTACGTTTATCATAACTTAGAGTCGTGTATTGCGTAAATTAACGTTTTCAAACAAAACAAATAACAAAGAAAGCGACAGCTATACCATATTACTAAGATATTTTCTAGAAGCAAGTACGTTAAAACAATATTAAATTAATAGCTTCTGTAATCTCATGACTATACCCTTTGAGAATGCGATAGTTCAATCATAAACTCGTAATAATTTATTCGGTGCTTGCTTATATATATATATATATATATATATATATATATATATATAAACACACACATACATATAGGTGTGTAATCGCATTGCTTAGTTTATCTGTAGTCTTATTATTGCAATTTACCTATTTAGCTGCAACATTGAACCTATATAATAAAAATAATGCCTTGTGTTTTCAAAATTATTCGACGTAATATGTAAAAGAAGGAAAATTTTAAGAACGATATGTTGAACATTATTACTAAACATTTTATTTTATTATAGCGAAAGGGTTATAGTGTGTTCAATAGCAGCGAGAAGAAACTTTCGCGGGATTCCAGAAACATGCGTATAGTAAAGGCTTTCAACTCAGATAAAGTCCTATTTCCTCTTTCATAAACTCGGTCTGAAGGGAATCCCCACGATCTGAAATCACAGGGATTTAATTCGGGGGAACGAGGAGACCAGACACCCGGAAAAGCTCTGGCGTTACACGATTCTCGCCAAAGGTGGTTCAAAGCAGTTAATCGACTTGACACCCGATGTGGGGAGTTGATCCATAAAGACATTCCTGTACAGCAGGAATGGTCTGCTTTCGAATGAGTTCACTGAACCACGCACTCGTGATAGAGCTCGTCTTAGGACCTTGAGGAATGAGAGTTTCAAAGAAACACTCTCCGAGGATAAAATCAGTAGTAAATCCACACCATGCAGTCACGTAATAAGAACCTAATTTTTTGCTTAGTATGTATAGATACATTTTATTAATAATATATATTGATTTTCTGAAAGACTAGGGATACAAAAATATATTCAACAGCTAGAAGCTTTTTTTGAAATTTTTTTTTTAATTACTCTACTAAGACGGGAAGTGAAGAAATCTTTAATGGTGACTAAAATATTTGAGAATCTATAAAAAAGAGAAAAAAGTTCCTGTTTCCAAGAAGCTATGTATTAGGTTCTTCCTATTTATCAGCCAATTATCATTCCTATAAATAATTACCATTTAATGGTACTTCTACAGAATGCCTTTTTTTTTATTGGAAAGCAAATACATGTTTGAATAAATCTTACAAACAGTGGCACTATGGTACTTAGTTAAGTAGAAAATGGATTTTTGATAATCATAGATTGATTAGTAATAATTACTTATTGTAAACGAAGTTCGTTAATAACTATTTCTTTAACATAGATGTCATGTTATTGTTGCGACTGTTGTTTACCACCAGCATATTATTATTCTACCACTGTGAGGACGAGACAGCCATTCTGCCAAAACAAGCCAGATGAAACCACTTGAAGTTGAAGTGAGCTAGAGTCCTTTTGTTATCGCTAGTTAAGGTAGCACTGGTTTAGTTTTTATTAACGTCGCACTAGAAGCAACACGAGGGCTATTGGCGATGGAACTCTTAATTTTGAATTTCGGTCAAGTGACGAGGACGACACTTTAGCTGGCACCCCCCCTCTCCTAACTTCTATACCACGCCAAAGGGAGGACTTTAGGCTCCAACAGATTTAACGTGCATCAGCCTCGGCTACATGGCGGGTCTTGGGCAGCCAAGGATCGAACCCACGACTGAACGAAAACCTGCGGCAATGAATCCGAAACCATAACCACTAGGCTACCGTGGCCACAAAAGATAGCAGTGGAAAACGTACAGTGAGATAAATGAATCAACGTTCAAGTTATACTTGGTTCTCTCCTCCATTTCTGGCTCTCTTCTTGTGTTAGATAGTTGCGCTGACCGTTTATATTTTTCCTTTGATTTTAACAATTTTAAAATGTTTATAAGAAAAATATAGTTATTGTTAATTATATGTGTTTGGTCTTATTGTGTGAAGTTTATTTGCCCTCTGACCTGGAGTCAGTCCTCCATGGTCTCAAATCACATATGTGGTAAATTACTATATAATAAAACCAAAGTTAAAATTAACCAAACAACAAAAGATTTCTGATGATGATAAAGCAAAGCTCGAATTTCAATATTGCTGATTAAATCCATGTGTCGAAAGTTCATAAGTGTGAGGAAACGTATAACAAATGAAATTACTTAATAAGCATCTTTGGGGCTATTGTTTTAGTTGTATCACTTTTCGCATACCAGATCACTTTTCAATTTGTTTATCATTTGCTTCAATTTTAATTACATTTAGCTTAAATATATTCAATTTAAAATAATTTAACGCTTCATTTAATTCTAATTTAGGAAGTTTACTACTGTCCATTTCTCGTTATTTCATCGTTCACTTTAAGTCTTATGCTTAATTGAGTAATTTAATAATAATTGCAAGAAAAAGTACAATTTAAAAAAAAAACTATTTTATCATAAAACATGACATAAAATACTTGTAATGTTGTCTTTATCTATAATTCACTTCCTGTGTTTATTTAGCTTAAGTAAAAAACGTTTCATCGACGAAAGAATATTCATGAATGCAAAGATTATTTAAAAAAAAAAAAGGAAAGAAAAAATTGGAATTTAGCATTCTTTTATACTTCAATCCCTCCCTATATGAAGAAAAAATACCATAAAAAAGAGCTTAAGGTATCCACCTACCTTTAAAACGAGATTTTCGGTCAAAAAGTCGATTTTTTTATGTACGGTCTATTGTTAAAGCCGGATTTCTTAGCTTTCTAGAACAGTTTCAATTTTGTTTCTATCTTACATAGAACTTGAGTTATAAGCATTTTAATAATAGTCTGTGTCAAATATTAGAACTGGGAGTAGCATTCTGCTACCGGAAATGGAACTTTAATGTCTGTTTTTCATTGATATTTTATGTAATACCACCATCAAAATATCTTCCAACATGCAAGATGAATTTCCTAAGACCCAAAATGCAAATGAATAGTTTTATGGTGTAATATGATAAAGCGTACTAAAGGAAGTTTTTGTTTGTTTGAAAATTGTGATATTGGGTGCATATGATGCAATTATACCATTTAAAAAAGGACATCAAGGCTGCTTCAAAGTCTTAAATAAGCTGAACATTGAAAATCCGGGCTACTTCACTATAAAGGGATACAAAAATTGGATTACAATTGAATCAGGGAATTGAAGCGTTATACAACACTTGTTAAATGTAAGCGTAAGAAAGTTTGAAAGGCCATCAAGAAGAAAAAGATAACTTATTTAAGTAACACAGATTATGAACTTTACAAATCAGGGGCCTTTTAATGTTAAATGTTTATTTAATTAGGTATGTTTCTGGGTTGAAATGTATTTTCAGCTTTTTCTCAAAATCAAGATTTTCATATTTTGCCTCAACGCAAAATATCGAATTGGAAAATGTTATGTATTTAATGTTATGAAACATTCTTAGAATGCTCTATGAAAGTGAATTCAGGACTTGAACCTCTCCTATTGTTATTATGCGATTTCTTTGCATTTTATTGATGATAAAAATCATAACTTATCACAAATTTGTACGGTTTTTCTGTATGTTAACGTACGACACCCTATAAATCATGCTTGTCTAAAGTGCAGCCCAAAAGCCTTTAAAATGCGACCCAAACGCAAAATATGAAAATATTTAAATTTACATATTCAGTTGAAAAGTCTTTAAAAAGTAATTGTGCTAATTTCACATTTTTTTTCGATAGCCATGGACGAAAACACTGATGCTTCTGATACGGCGCAATTGGCAAATTTTATAACAGGAATCTATGGACATTATAATATCACGGAATAAATGGTTGCTTTAGTATCATTAAAAGACTCATTCAAGTCTGTAGTTTTATTCGATGAAAAGATTTTCCTTATTTATGAAAAATTTATCAGCTATCATAAGCCCCTACCATGGTTGGTAAAAATGGGGGACTCGTTAAAATGGTTAATAATGAAGCCGTCGCTGCATACGATCTTGAGGGTATATCATCGCAATATACATCAGGGTAATTTATGTGGTTAAATTTTGAAAACGGAAAGTGTATTAAGCGTTGTTATAAAACCATTAGATTTATAAGAGCAAAAGGATTTGAAAATTTGAAGTTTCTTAACGTAGTGGGCACTGAATTTACAGATGTTATTTATTATACAGAAGTAAGATGGTTCAGTAAGGGCGAAATGCTCAAAAGATTTTACGATTTGAGAACTGAAATAAAAATAATTCGATATAAAAACCAACGTTTTTAAAAACAACGTTTTTATATGGTGGCAAAGTTTATTAGAGAAAATTATTGAAATATTAGTTAAAACTGTTAGTTATTTTTAACTTTAAAATTTACTTAAAAAGAGACATTTGTGAGAGTATTAAAAAATTCATAATACTCATAAAATCAAAACATGCATTTTAAAGTTTGTAAGTCATTCTATTAAAAAAAATGGGAACCAGAATTCAGAAAAAATTATTGTGATAAGATATGGTGCCAAATATTGGAAACTTTCTTTCTTGCGAATGATTACTGACTAAAAGTCAGCAACCCTTACTAGCTCGGAGATAATAAAGGGGAGATAGTATCTCCCCTTTGTGAGTACAAAGGTTTTACGATACCTCATGCGGCGTGGGGAGTGCCCGGTGTTCCCAGAGGGGGAAAGAAATTTTTTCCTCAATCCTAAAAGCGCCGAGAGGAAAGAATATTTTGACTTATTAAAATTATTGAAATATTAGTTAAAACTAGTCGCAAGCGTCTAAATATTGCATTGTTAGGCGAGTACGAACGATTCCCAAAATTTCAAAGCTCTAGCTTGATGGGAAGTTGGTTAAATTAACGATCGAAAATTTGATGACACACACACTCACTCACACACACCAAGTGAAATTCAGAAAAACGTTTTAAAATATTTATGGAAATAAAAAGGGGAAACCTATGAATGAATTTGAGGACGAAGATTGGATTTTATATTTAGCTTTCTTAGTAGACTTAACTGAACATTTGAATTATTTAAATTTGAAACTTTAAGGAAGAAATCAATTTATTAATAATATGTTCCAAACAATTACAGCGTTTGGAAGAAAATTGAAATTTTGGCTTAATCAAATAAAAGTAAGAGATTTAACACATTTCAGTACTTTGGTTGCACATAAACTTGTAAGTTGCACAAAATATGCTGCATTAATTGATTTAATTCAAGAGTTTGAAAGTAGATTTCAAAATTTTTGAAAAAATGAAAAGTATTTCAACATATTTTCTACTTTATTTTCTCTATAAATAAATAAATTTCCTTCGAATAAAGTGCATTGAACTGCAAAGTGACATTCAACCGAAAGAAAAATTTGGAAATGTTTCTTTACTGGAGCTTTATAAAGATTACCTACCCCGCGATAAATATCCTATTTTCCCAATCATGCTTTATTAATGTCTTCAGCTTTTGGCAGTACTTATATTTGTGATCAATTATTTTCAAGAATGAAGCGAACAAAAATCAAAAGTAGGACAAAGATCACTGACAAACATCTTGAAAATACATTCAGAATTGCAACCTCGTCTTTTGAACCTGATATCGATTTGCTTGTTCACTAAAAGCAAATTCATCCATCTCATTGATTCGAATTTTTCCATCTTTATGAAGTCCAAACTAAATGAAACGAAACTTTTACAAATTTAAAATAAATACGTACTAATGCATATCCAATTTAAATTTAAAAAAATTACAATAAAAAGTTATAATTTATTTTAATAAAATTACCTTGAGCTAATTTTTTTTTTTTTTTTTCAATTTGTTGTAAAAATATTGTATGTGCGGCTAAGCATTTTTTTTAGGCGGATACCTTAAGAGCTAAACCAGACAATCCGAAACATTCACATCACACACATATATTCAATAAGAAACAAGCTATTTTACTAGTGTAGGGAAGGAGAAATACGCGAGGAGAGAGTAGCACCGCCCATTTTGCTCTCTCTGTAACGGTATCCTTAACCAAGATTTGTATTTACTGCTGCCGTAGATGAATAGGCAAATTTTCTTTATTAATGGATAATTGATAAATATGTGATATTTGCTACAAAACATTTTGCAAAAACTACTTTTCGCACACGGGTACCTTAATATTTATCTGATGGAAAAGCCTTACATTTGTGAAATTTGTAAGAAAGCTTTCTCAGGAAGATGGGATTTAAATAGACATTTGTTTATTCATACAAAGGAAAAACCTTTTGTTTGTGAAATTTGTAAGAAGGCTTTCTCAGACAAAGGTAATTTAATGGGTCATTTGCGTGTTCATACCAAGGAAAAGCCTCATGTTTGTGAAATTTGTCAGAAGGCCTTCTCAGTCGGTTGTAGTTTAAAGACTCATATGCTTATCCATACAAAGGAGAAGCTCTATGTTTGTGAAATTTGTAAGAAAGCCTTCTCTACAAGTGGGTTATTAAAACGTCATTCGCATACTCATACGAAGGAAAAGCCTTACATTTGTGAAATTTGTAAGAAGGCTTTCTCAGGAAGATGGGATTTAAATAGACATTTGCTTATTCATGCAAAGGAGAAAACTTATGTTTGTGAAATTTGTAAAAAGGGTTTCTCAGACAAAGGTAATTTAATAGCTCATTTGCGAATCCATACAAAGGAGAAGCCCTATGTTTGTGAAATTTGTTCAAAAGCCTTCACTACAAGTGGGCAATTAAAATGTCATTTGCGTATACATACAAAAGAAAAGCCATATATTTGTGAATTTTGTAAGAAGGCTTTCTCTCAAAGTGGGGATTTAAAAAGACATTCACTTACTCATATGAAGAAAAAAACGCATGTTTG
>BMAW01108433.1:0-21557 GCA_019974015.1 Nephila pilipes | reverse complement strand
TAATCATTCGCACAAGTCTTTCCCACCATCCACCCCACCAGGATGCCGTAGGTGGATTGAACTTCCATCGTATTCTTCGAGAGGAGGCTTCAGCACATATCGTATTCCAATTTATCCTTTCAAGAGCTCTGTTAGTGCCAACAAAGTTTGTTCCGTTGTCGGAATATATTACATAAGGTTTGCCTCTCCTGGCTATGAATCTTCGAAAAGACTGAATGAAAGTCTCAGTGGACAGTGAGGTGACTAATTCAAGATGAATGGCACGATAGATTGCACAAGTGTACAAAACTATCCAGGACTTTGACCCATCAGAGAGATGAAGTGGACCTGCTAAGTCAACTCCAACGACTTCAAAAATGGCTCCATCTCTAACTCTATCTTCAGGTGGCATTCCTGGTTGAACTTCTATTCTAGGCATGTTAAATCTCTTGCACTTAACACATTTTCTGATGATGTTTCCAATACTTTTTCTTGACTTTAATATCCAAAATTTTTCTCTAAGATGAGCCATTAATATGCTGACTCCAGCATGTTGATTCTCTAAATGTGTTTCATGTATTAACCTTTGTACAACTGGGTGGTCAGATGACAAAATAACAGGATACAAAAAGTTTTCACTGTCTTCACGTTGGATAATTTTTGTTTGGGTTCTTAAAATTCCATAACTATCTTTGATAGGTCTCAATGAGCGAATCTTAGGATCTTCTATGCCTACAAAGGATTCCTTTTGGATTAATTTATGTAGTATTTTTTCAGCTTTTTCAAATTCATCTACAGAAATTATAGGTGATAAATTTTTCTCAATATTTTTTGTGTTGTACAAAAATCTGTATATCCAAGCTAAAAGCCTTACTATTTTTCTATAAGATGAGAATTTATGGTAATACCAGTCATTTCGTTTTTCCTTGTCTAAAAGACTCAAAATTGTTTTTCTTTTCTCTTTGTTCAATATTTCTTCATCCGGCTGTTCTTCAGCTTGAGGCCATTCTTCTTTGGATAAGTACAACCATGATGGACCCTCCCACCATTTTGATCTTTGTAGTTGCTCAAAAGAGCATCCTCTGGATGGAAGATCCGCGGGGTTCATATTTCCAGGAACATGTCGCAAGTCAGAAATTTTAGTAAGAGATCTAATCTCTTGGACTCGGTTATTAACGAATGTTCCCCAGGCTAGGTCTCTTCTGATCCATCCTAGAGCGGTTGACGAATCGCTCCAAAATACTGTAGTGCAATTTCTTATCTTTAAATCAGAGGTTATAGTTTTTGAAAGTCTAGCACCAATTAGACAAGAAAGGAGTTCTAGTCGTGGTATAGTCAATTCCTTAATGGGAGCTACCCGACTTCGAGCATTCACCAATTGCACTTTAATTGCTTCAACAGTTTCTGCTCTTATGAATGCACAAGTTGCGTAAGCACGTTTGCTGGCATCCGAAAATATATGAAGTGTTATTGTGTCTTCGTTTTCGTAATCTATATTTAACCATCGGGGAATTACGGTTTTTGAAAGTAAGTGTAATTGTTTTAGCCAAGTATGAAACTGCTTGTTTAGCGATAGAGGTAATTTTTCATCCCAATTTATTTTCTGGATCCATGTTTCTTGTAAAATTAATTTAGGTATTAATGTAACAGGAGTAGTAAAACCTATGGGATCAAAAATCTTTTGAGTTACAGATAATATCTTCCTTTTTGTGAATGGTTCATTAATCTTAAGCGTTTGTTCGATTTTGCAACTAAAAGTATCCTTTTCTAAATCCCACTTTAATCCTAAAATAGGTACCATTTTTGGTTCATTTTCTGTGTCATCAATCATTGTGATAGGTATATTTGATTGCCAACATCTCAAATTAAAATGAGCAGAGGCCAAAATTTTCTTTGCTTCGATAATGAATTCTTCCATTTCTTCAATGTGATTGAAACTGACTAACGAATTATCGATATAAAAAGATTCCTTTAAAATTTGAGAAGTCCTCTCAAAATGTTCTGGAACTGTATTCAATAGGTGATTGAGAGTTGCTCCCAAAAGAAAAGGACTTGACGTCAATCCAAAAACTACTCGGTTATGGCGATAAATTTTCAAATTATTGTCAGCATCAAACCAAAAAAAACTTAAAATGTCTCGATCTTTCTCTGCTATCTTTATTTGGCAAAATGCCTTCTCAATGTCAGAAGAAACTCCAATGCGATACTTGCGAAAACGGTTTAATATGCTAGGAATTATTTCTATCAAATTAGGTCCTTTAGTTAAACAATCGTTAAGTGAAGGTAAGTTTTTTGTATGAGCAGATGCATTAAAAACAGGGCGCATTTTGGTTGTTTCGCTAGACTCTTTAATTACAGGACGATGAGGTAAAAAATGTACCCGATGTTCCTTTTCCTCCTTCACTACTTCAATTATTTTATTGTTTTCCCAAGAATTAAATATTTCTTCGTATTCTTTCCTTTTATTAATTTTAATCAGCTTGTTTTCTGTTTTATAAAGGGACTTTTCGGCCATATAACGGTTACTGGAGAGGACAGAATTGTCAACAGTCCAGGGTAGAGTTACTTCATATCTCCCGTCACTTTCCCGTTTTACAGTTTCTAAGAAATATTTTCGTGTTTCTTCTTCTAAGATGCTCTTTGTTTTATCATCTTCATTTAAAATTCCTATAGCATCTAATCGCCAAAGGTCTGATAATTTTGCATCAGAAACATGTAGAGAAAGAGATAGAACGGATAGGGAACTATCTATCTTTTCATTTTTTCCTTTTAATCTCCCCATTAAAGTCCAGCCCAACTTAGTTTCAAAAACTGCTATCTCATGTCCCGGAAGATGTTCGATTCTTTCAGTAAACAAACACGCAGCAGTGTCTGCTCCCAACAACAAATGTATTTCTTCCGGATTTTCTTCGAATAAACAATGATCCCCATGCTGACGAACGTCACTGATGTCTATTCCTCTACTTTCTAATAATTTAATAAATTTTTCATTTTTAATCATAGGTAATGAAGAGCAAATTTTCGTTTGATCCAAAGCTTCAATTTGGCAATTAAATTTATTATCTAAACTACTTAAATTAAATCGGTAGCGGTTATGGTTTTCCGACATTTCTACTCCTCCAAAGAGACCATGTTTAATTTTTTCTGTTCTTAAATTTTCTAATTTTAACATTCTAGCCGCATATTTGCTTATGTATGTATTCTGGGATCCAGTATCAAAAAGTGCTCTCACATAACCTTTTAAACCTTTTCCTGAGATTCCAACAATCAAAGTTTGTAAATGAACTTCGTCCGAACATGACCTATTAGTTAGAACTTTATTTTCTGTTACATCTTTAATTGTCTCCTTATTTTCTACCAAATTAATATAAGAAAAACACATTAAAGATAAATGTCTTTTACCGCAAATTGAACAAATAACGGAAGCTTTACAATTTTTAGATAGATGACCTAATTTTAAACATCGAAAACAGCAGCCCTTTTTTAATAAAATATTCTTCCTTTCTCCATATGATAAACCCTTAGCGTATTCACATTCGTTCGAATCAGAATGCTTAAAACAAAATACGCAAGTCGAATTCCTTTTTTCCCCTTTTATTGCCGAACTAAAAAGATCGGCAGCTGTGTTTATGTTATTTTTGTTTTTTTCGACTCTCCAGTTACAACCCTCCTCCCTATAGCAGACATTCCGCCTCTTGCCGCTTCCGAGAACATCATTTCGTGGGGGCAGATAAGGATTATTGTTTTGGCGTTCGTTAGTGTTTGTCTTTTCCAAAGCATTCAACTGTTTTCGTAAAAATTCTAACAAATCTTCTATTGTATAATCTCCTGACTCAAATAATTTATTAATATTAAATACTAAATCATATGGAAGTAACTTTAACAATAGCGGACACATTAAAGTGCTAAATGTTTCTATCGAAATTCCAAGTGATTCTAAGCTCCTTATTTGGGTTTGGCAACGATCAAAAAAATTTCGAAAACTCTTTGTGTCATTAGAACTCTTGAGAGGTGGTAAATGCATAAGATCATTCATATGAGTGCTAACAAGAATATCTTTACGTGCAAAACGATCTTTCAATAAATTAACAGCCTTCGTATAATTTTCAGTAGAAATACAGAAACCTTCAATCGTATTTAAAGCTGTTCCACTTAAGTGAGCCTTTAGATAATTAAATTTATCAACAGCATCTAAAAGTTCATTATTGTGTATCGCTGTTTCGAATGAGTTCCAGAAAGTGAGCCATTGGCTGATATCACCGTTGAATTTAGGAATGGTAATTTTCGGTAATTTTACACTTAGAGTTTCATGATGTTTAGAAAATATTTCTACACCACTAGCAGATTTTTCTGCAAATGAAATATCTTCCCTACGAATCACTGTCGATTTCTGTAAATATTTTTTAGCTTTAAATTTACAAGCAATTATTCTTTCGCGATATTCTTCAGATGATTCCATTTCTTTTTCAAGCTCGTCGATGCTTAAAACATTTTCTAACTCATGATCAATCAATTTAAGAGCTTCGAATTTATCGTTAAGCTGTTCTAGGAATAATTCAATTTGATTTATATCCGTTTCTGATTTATGGAGTTCATCTTCTATTTTTGTAATAAATTTAGTAGTGGATGTCCTTAAAACAGTTCTTTTTTTCTTATGCATGTTTACTTTCTCATCGGCCATCGTTATTCTATATGTATCTAATCACAAATACAAATCAATATCTTCTTATTCTTAATTTCGTTTTCAAAATGCCTCTAATAATTCGAATACAAATTCAATTCATCCCGGCAGGGATGCCAAAAAATGTGAAATACATAAAATCAATTCTACGTGCGAAAATAAACAAGGTAAAAGGCTTACCTCGTTTTCGAATCCAAAAGGCGGGATGAATCAATCTGCCGTTTCGCTTCCGAATCCTAAATGGCAATTTGAGTTGTTCCGGAAATTCTACACAATAACTACATCAAAGAATGACGTCCAAAATTGTTATTATTTTTGCAGAATTATATTAAAATAAGATTATCTACAGATATTAAATTTGACACTTGAATTAGAATACAATTATCACTCAAAGGAGATATACACGACCGATGAGTTCGAAAGTTCAGTTCGTAATGGTTTGTTTTCCCGCTCCAATCTTCACTTCCCTTCAGAAAACGTCTGGTTTCCTCAGCTAGGTGGCGTAGCTTGTAGCAGAACGGAACACTCATTTTGAGGCGGCCAATAGCTCGTGCCAAGTTAAGAAGATATAAGACAATTAAGAGAACTTTTAAAGTATTTCATAAGCTTCAGTATTTTTCAGAACATTAATTGTTACATTTTCTACTGTTAGGACCGTGGAACAAATTTATTTTATTCGATTGGGTGTGTGTGGCTCCCACCCTTCTCAAGTGTTTGCTACAGCTGATGCACTGGTGTTCAAAATGAATAGGTTTTGCATATTTTTCGGATTTCTAGAAAAGAATTCAACGAAATGTAAAGATTCGAAACAAAGATTCAAATCTTGTGCCTCGAATATGCAAGTGTATATGTTTGTGTGGGTGGAACCAATACAGAAATAGGATTTATAAGCGCGCGTGCCAAAATCCGCGTTTCGTTCGCCAGCACATTTCGCCTAATTTTTGGGTTTTTTTTTTTTTTTTTTTTTGCCGCAAACGATAAAATTAAAATTCAAACAGTAAAAATGAGTAACCACCAACGATTAGATGATGGAATCCAGTGGCGTATAGTTCGTAGGCTAGAAACAGGCCACTCACAAATCCTGATTTTCAGAGAATTTGATTTAACATTTAACGTCGTGTTCAACTTATGGAAACAGTTTCAGGATACCAAATCCGTCGAGAGGATGCCTGGGCAAAAGTGTCCAAGAGCCCCGACAGCCAGAGAAGATCTCCATTTGTCCATTACTTTGAGGTGTAACAGGGATGCTACAGCTTCTCATATATTTTTTAATTGTATGCAGCCACAATAGGACTAGTTTCAAAGGTGACTGCTTCCAGAAGTCTTCATGAGAGAGAGCTGTTTATAAGAAGACATTTTGTGTGAGTCTAGCTCTATTCTGCGAACAGGAGAGTCCCCTTAAAATGTTGCAGATGTCATAGAGATTGGAGGATGGATCACTGGGTGATCATTCACGAGTCCCGGTTCAGCCTAACCAGTGATTTTCGCCGTACTTTCAAATGAAGAGAACCAGAAACCAGCTACCTACCCTCCAATGTCCGAGAAATTGACCATTAAAGAAACTGAGCTTGATGGTCTGGGCAGAAATCATGTTGGATGGCCGCACGCGCTTCCATTTCTTTGAAAGAGGCCTTGCGTCTTTTGAGAGGTATAGGTAAGCGGTCTTGTACTGTATGTGCCTTTTCATGTGTCCAAATGGTCCCGATTTCCTTTGAATGGATGACAACGTGAGGCCATATAGAGCCCATCTGGTCAACGAATTTCTGGAAAGTGAGTGTATTTACCGAATGGATTGGCTAGCCAGATCTCCAGACTTCATTCCTGTTGAGCATGGATGGGATGCTCTGGAGAGGGCAATTGCAATTTGCAACCTCCCTGAGCTAGCTCAGATGTCGTCCTCGTCACTTGAAGGAGGTCTAAAATTACGAGGTTCGTCGCCAATAACTCTCATATTGCTTTTAGCGTGCCGTTAACAAAACCAATCATTCAATCACCCAATAAAAAGAAAACCCGCAAGGAGCTAAATCAGGACTTCTTGGGGACAATTGATTAAGAGCAAGGTCGTCATATGGTCTGTGACCAATCCCCCTTATCGTGCTTCTGGATAGCGTTTGTATTCCTTATGATTGGCACTTAGCATATTAATAGTTTAATAAAATCTTATTTTGTTATTTTTAATTTAATTTGATCATAACGTTTATAACTTATTAATTTTGACATTAAAGATTTTCAAAGTTGAGTTATTCTTTTGTAAATACCCTATATTATGCATATGTTGTCTTATCTGAAACTTCACGCCATCTATTAATATGTTGAATTATTACCTTATTAATAGCAATGTGCGACGTCCGAAGCACGCTATAAATTTTCGTGAAAGTTTATTTTGTGCTTCTTCTATAGTAGATATTCCCATCATTTGACTACTATCTGTATGGAAAAATAAATTTTTAAGAATCACAAAAATATTATAGCACAAATCTCTATATTGGTCGAAACAGTTCTATAGCGTTTTACTAGAGATATTTTAAATTACACGTTAAAATATATTTGATATCAAATATACGAATTTCTGTAGATGAGATGTATTGAATGATTGTTTTATTATCGTCTTAATTAAAAGCAATACGAGGGGTTTTATCGACGGACTTCGTAATAGCAAATCAAGTGATGAGGGTGACGGCTCAAAAGTTACTTCCCACCTTAACTTCCACATCCCAAAATTTAACATGAATCAGTCCCACAACTTACACTGGCTTTAGTTGTAGCAGGGCTTGAACCCACGACAGAAACAATGACGCCCGCAGGTTCACGACCACTTGGCTATCGCGGCAGCTACTGCAGATGAAAACGAATATTGTACAAACTTTAAAACCCGTGAATGTTAATTACCGACAAATTTCAAATAAATTGATTAATTATATTTTTTGATCCGTTAAAAATGACTAATTGTGAATGAAAGTAAATGTTATTTCGTGAAATTTAGCATTCACTAATATTCTTTTAACACACAACCGCTAGGATAAAATTACTTTTGTTGATGAGGAGATGTCACATGACCATTAACTATCGAGCAGGTGCGTACGTGAAAGATACATTGGAGTTGGATTTGATTTAATACCTTTATACCAGAGGTTGATACTTGCGTCTGAAGTTGGCAGTTTTACCCACTATGAACTTAGGCCTACTTTTCGTCATTGTGTCAATTTCGAAGAGTTTATAAAGTTTCGCAAGTCGATCATTTGTATTTAAAGTATATGCGTGCTTATACATGCAAGTTGTTGAATTTGTAATGTTCTTGAAAGGCGAAAAGTAAAGAAAACCTCATTAAATGGAAATGTCTGAGACAGTTTTCAAATAATGTTGTGAAAGAAACTATTGACAGAAGAGAACCTTCTCTCCACAAATAGAGCTAAAAATTTAAGAGTTGAAAAGAAAAGCAAAAGAGATGATTCACAAGCGGAAGAGATGCCATGAAAAAAGTATCTAATTTCTGCCAAAAGGTCAAGTGCATTAGAATAAAACTCTGAGATTTACCTGATTTCTTTCTTTATCATTATAATGAATATAAATTTGAAATCATTTTTACTTCTATGTTATGCTCATACCTTTATGTAACAGATGTTAAAAGATCAGTAAGATTATGTACAATTTTATTTATTGTAATATCAAGTAATTTTAACAATTGTTTGATCCCTTCATATTATTTTTATGATTTATAGTTACGTTGATTTTTTTCCTTAAATACAGGAATAATTTTATAAGAGTAAGCCTGTTTGGTTCAATAAAGCGTACATATTGGCACTTATCATTATATGTGCCGTTTTCTTTGAAAGTAGTGTAAATGCATTTCGTTTTATATGGAGATACTTAAGGTTTTGCACTTGAATAATTTGAAAAATATGGATATAAGTTTTTACACTAGTTTTGCTTCTTTAAAATGTTAAATTGATTTAAATTTATAATGTAATCGTTTTTTAAATGTGATTAACAAAAATTTATTCTTTTAATAACTTCAAAATGACTTACACCACTTTCAAAGTCAGCAAAATGTAAAAATCTTTTATTTATAAAATATTAAGTACGGGATCTCAATTGAAACAAACTAATTTCTTTTTATGAAATTTTTATTAAATACTTCAACAAAAAAAATAACAAAATAAAAAGGCTTTATTTCAATATTTTCATACAGTGACTTTATACTCTATAATAAACGGGGAAAACCGATATTCCGGGAAACTATAAAACAGTTTATGTCATTTACAATATTGCCACACATTTAAAAATGCACTAAAGAAATTATGTAGCACAATTTTAAACTAAATAGTATTAGATCTTTGAGAAAAGTAGACTTACGCCATTTCCAAAGTAATTATATTTCTAACTTCCAATACCTACGAAAATTTGTAATGATAAAAACAATGAAAATTTTCACAGATTTTTTTGGATAAAGTTTATAAATAAAAAGTCCATAGTAAATTGTATTCATTTTTATCATTAACTAATTTTTTGTCAAAATGGACTTACACCACTTTCAAAGAAAAAAGACTCATATTACGCGACTCAAACTTGTAAAACTTTACATTTCACTTCAGGATGAATGAGAAATGAGTGCAACCTGTGACGCACGGACAGAGGGCGTATCTTCTGCAACTCTAATGCTTCTTCATCACTCTTCTGCGTATTTTCTTCATCGCAACTCTACAGCTATCTTAAAGTTTAATTAAATAGTCAATAAATTCAGAACTCAAATTGAAGATATGTGAAGATATGTTATAGGCGGAACAAAAAACACTTTATTGCTATACAAATTTTCAAAATGGCTCTCTGTCTCAACCTCAGTTTAAGTTTATTTAATAAAGTTTTATCTTATCAAATCACTCATTCCAATTCCACTTATGAAGATTCAACTCCTATTGTCTAGAGTATAGGTCATTATAAATACGATGATTATAAAGATTAAGAACGACAATTCCTTCCACCTACAACACCTATCAGTCTAAGCCGTTCTCCATCTATCAAATATCTTTCCTTTCTATTTATTTCCATTATAAATCACAATCCTTCAACTTCATCTAATAATGCACTTCTTTATATTCATTTTAATTATTTAACTATATTTCAAAGGGGTATGGTTGTAATAGGTATGCAATTCAATTACCTAAATGTACCAGCCATTCAAGAGAAAATCGAGAGAAGCAAGCATCACAAGATTAAGTTAATTAAATTATTCTAGTAAAAATTATTTACCTTTTTGCTTAAAACTGGCATTCGAATAAATGTTAATATTTGTGTTACTTTCCTTTGATAAGCAGACTAATTGTTTTTCTTTTCCGAATTCTTAAATTATAAAAGTAAGGCTTCTAAAGCTTAACAGATTATCGAAAAGTAGTCAACTATTCCTCTTCTTAAAAATAAAAACAACTGAAAACTAATAAATTTATTCTTCTTTTTCGATATACAAACATAATACGAAGGGAAAGAAAGATACCGGGATTCCTCTTCCGGTTCTGTTTTATTCGAAGTGGTTTTCTGTCAAGGGGAAAAAACTTTTTTCCCCTACTTCAGGGAAAAAGCGATTCTTATACAGATTGAGGCCTGTAAACTTCTCCCGTTCTTTTAACTGAATCCTGTTTATGCTTACATATCTGTAGTAAAGGCATCCCTTTTTTTGGTCAGTGTTTCTGGAAATTTGTATGGAAATTGTGATGACAGTACAAAAAGAAACAAACGTATCTTTCTCAGGTTTTTTGATTGATGCTGTAACAGTCCTAGAGTAAATGCATATATATTTTACGACTAAGCGATATGATCTCTTTTTAGTTAATATTCTCATTTTATGATGAAGTAGACTGAATTTTGAAAACAAAGTAATGCATAGTATTGTCTAGAAATTGTGAGATACTAGGATATATATATTTTAAATCTCTATGTTCTCCAATTTTCCAGAAGAGCATAATTACCGCAGAACATATAATGGGAGGAAAAGAGTAATAAAATGAAAGATGGATTTTATCATTTTTTTCATCTTGTTTCTAATGAAAATCTATGATTAAAAGATTTATAAGATACACATTGGTAAAGTCGTTTTACGGGAAGCAACTGAAACTTTTCAGTATTTTAGACAATCTTAAGAAGCCTTTGCTTATTTCAAAGTACTTTGAATAAGTATACATTGAAAATATCAATAAGATTAATCATGTAGTATCAATAATATAAACATTGATGATGATTTGGTCTTTTGTGAGTAATAAAATTGCTAAGAAAATACATCCCTTATTTTTACAGATTTTTGCAGGAATATTTATCAAATATCCTTTTGAAATGATATACAATGAAATATATATAAATAGCCTTTTATTTCAAACATTGTTGCAGGAGTCATTAGTTTTGTAAATTTCGGATAGCGTACATTTTTCCACGATACGGATAATGATAACAGTGATGATCGGATGATGGAACCGGAGTAGATCATTAAAAAAGCATTTGGCAATTTTTATTCATAATATAACAGCGCTTTGTTAACCTTTTTGGCGTGTTAATCGTTTCAACGGCTTTTTATCGCAAATCATTTTTTTTTTCACCAGAAATTTTTTTCTTAACGTAAGAATGATACTTGTTTCGTAATGTGATTACGATACGTCGAAAACTTTACGAACGCGTTCATAAACAAGGCTCTCGCAGATAACCACTAAGCACCCATATAGCAGACATCTTGTGTTTAATTGTCCACGAAAGATCCGCGCACCTCACGCTTGCGCTTATGTAAAACCTTAGTATCATTCCATATGAACTGTGCTTTCAATTCGAGTCTTACATCTTCTATACCCCGATTTTCCGGTGTAACGGCTTCCACAGGTTCTACCTGAGCGTTCGCGCGTCATTTGTAGTGGTACACCTACGTTTAAACCTCGGCAAACCACCGACAAATCGTTTGTTGATGGACAGCGTCCGGGTAACATTTTTCAATCCATTGTTTCGCTTCCGGTGTTTTTACCATTAAAAAACAATGTTTTATCAGAATACGGAAACTCGAGTTTTCCGATTTTTAAACCAACGCTAAAAACGACTTTACTTCCAACCTCGATAACTCCAGCTGTTTCTGGTCCGATCGACTTCAAAAATTTTGAGCTCGTTCAGCAGCGTTAGCTCTAGAAAGACTTGGTTACTGGTTTTACGAGACGCCATCTTGCAGGGTCTCGGGAGTTTATTGATTGATGTCGTTACAAATTCGTGATAGTTGCATTGGTGTGTAGGCAGAATATAATTTTTTTTCGTTTATTCCATTTTTATTATGAGTCTCTTAAATATTTATTACAGGAAGCAATACACGTAATATTAATGAACAGTAGCAGTGATACAATAAATATTTTTTTGTGTAAAGACTATTTATTGTATCATATTTATATGTGTGCTTTGTTTGTTAACCGTATAATCTGAATCAAAATAAGTGTAATTGCGGACTACTTGAGGTTATAATAAATGAAAAAGCGGCTGATGCTGCTTTTGTTTCCGTAATGGGTTCAACCCAGATTCAACTAGACCCACATGTAAGGGATGATAACATTATATCTTGTCGAGGCTCGAAATTCTCCTGATGGGTTGGAATGGATGTATGGGAGGAGATTCTAGCCTAGGTTTCATCCTCGTCCATGACCGGGTCCCAAATTATGTCATGTAGCCAATAGCTCTTGTTTTGTCTTCAGCTCTTTGGAAGTCTTAAACCATCACATTCAACGAAAAAATATATTCATATTAATTTACTGAATATGAAAAATATATCATATAAATAATGTTTTATACTCATAAACAAAGTGGTGCCAGTTTACGACTTAGTGAGAAATTTAAATTGTCTAATCAGTAGTGCCAATACTTCAGAAATAATTTGATTCATTAAATAACTCAAAGAAGCCAGGTTTCAAGCAGTGTTTCTATGATTTTATATTAATAACAAACTACATACAATTTTTATATGAATGCTGTACCAGTAATGATTCCTGAAGTTATATACCTTCTTGCAACAACCAGACATCGAACCGCTCTGTCAGGAGGGCGTACTGACAGAATGCATTGTCTATCGGACCGGAAAATAGGTTTAGAATTCGCACACCTAAGCCTAGTTAATTTTGGAAAAACAATTGCATAAATTTAAATCCCGTAGCTAAAAAAAATAAAAAATAATAATGACAAAAAATTTACACGAATGAATTAATGATAAATAAAATAAAATGAATAAATAATTAAATAGAAATTTATAGTAATGAATAAACAAATGAATTAACTATTGGACTAATTAAAAAATAAATAAAATACATTATAAATTGGTCAGTTAATAATAAACGAAGAAATAAATAAATGAATAATGAATTAACGAATTAATAAGAAAAATTCATTATGAAAATAAAAATTTTATTTAAATTATTTAATTTCATTTGAATGATCTATTCGTGTTCTTATGTGGCACAACAGCCACCACCACTTAAATTTGATTCATATGTGACATTCGATCGTGAGATAACCTTTTGTACTCTGCTTATATGATATGCCTGTCGCAGAAAGAGATCTATGGAGAACTACGATCATTTATGTTGGATAATCTTATATAAGAAACCGATAAATTTTAGAAGACGTGCACCAGGTTTTCATATCGTAGCCTCCATTCTTAGTTTTTTGTGCCGGACTGAATCCCACATTCATCAGCAGCAACACAGCTTTTCTGTTGTACTGTGTTTACTGCTAAAAAAACACGACATTCACCGTCCTGAAGCTTTAGAGGCTGGACTTCTCCGTGGTCTTGGTACACTCTCCATCACCATACAATACTTTGTGGGGGTAAGAGTGATAATGAGTACAGTCGGATTGATTCCTTCTGGGTCCATAATGACTGTATGAACGACTTCGGTATCGAGATGAACTAAAGTGGAGTCTTAAAATCTTTTCACGCTGACCATCGTGAATACAATGCGGCAGCAGTGAACTGGCCAAGCCAGAACGAAACTGTTGTAAAATAAGTTGATACATAAATAGTTTTCGGGATTATTTACCTTTTAGCATTTCATCGGCAGTATGGCTGGGAAAATATTGTTAGTGAAGGAACTTTGGATCTGCAATTGCCCAAGTAAAAGAGATCAAATCAGATAAAAAATTATTTAGATTAATCAAAAAATTCAAGACGAGCAATGCATAAAAGTTTGCTTACTTGGAAATTAGAGTATAATGTAGGTTAAAATTTAAAGCTGAGTAAGATGCTGGTTGCTTTTTTGAATTTGATTCAAGATTTCAATACTGTTATTGGAAGGGGGAGAGATAAGATGATTTTGATTGCATTGAAGGTTTTGATTTAGATTGAAATATTACGCTGAGAGGGTAGATTTGTAGCAGGAGTTTTGGTACAGCTATTACAGTGGAGGTTGGATGTGGGTAACCTGGGCTATTGTCCAATATGACGCGAATGGTGCTTGGGATGGCAAATTTCAGAGAGGTAAATTGTTTGGTTTCTGCAGATTGAGAGAAAGAGTCTGATTAATGAGTAGGAAGTTTGTTGCCTATCGATTAGAACGTTGCAGACTTTAAATAATCGAATCCAAGTTCTCAGCAAATGTTAAAAAGTGTAGTTTCAACTTCAACTTTTACTTCTGGACAATCGGTTTTAAGTTTTGGTCTTTTTTCAGCTTTCATTCCTTTTAGGTGCTCATGTCACTTGTAAGATATTTCTTTATTAATTTTGTCTACTTTTAAATCTTTTTAATGTTATTATTGTGGAAGTTAATTGTCGGTATTTTAAATCTTGACATTATCTAAAATTGTTTAGGTGGACTACTAACAATAGTTGAATCAGTTGGCTAATTTGAAACATAAATCTTATTGTGCAAAATGTTCTAACAATGTTAATTATGTCAATCGTAGGTCTATTATAATATTTTTGAAGCATTCAAAATATTAATAATGAGTTTTTTTTATGATAAACAAATATATTGAAAAACCATGTCCAAGGAACCATACCCAGGAATATATTAGCATATTGTACATTGATTAAAATTTAAGTAAAGTATATATTTCACTACTTTCTGTTTTCATGTCATAGATATGATTGTAAATTTTTTTCAACATTATAAGATGTAATTTTAATAAGAAAAGACAAATCACAATAAACTGTTATAAATAATTAAGATTTAGTACGTATATTATAAACAAAACTGTTGTTGATATCAAATTAATAGTTAATTTTAAATAATATCTTTAAATTTTTTCTCATAACTGAAGTCAGTAAAATACAAGACTCGAAATCAGATAAAAAAATGTTCCAATCCTGATGCTAATTCGATACTGTGGATAATGCACTTAGAATAAAAAATAAAAATGGGTGAACAGAACATAGAGTGTATATAGCACATTTTATACATTAATTTAAATACATATTAATATTCAAATATGCGTATGTGTATATGGGGCAATTTCCAAATATTTTTACGTCTCTAAGCTTTCATACAGATTAAATTTCTAAAAATTTAAGCAAATTTCAGACCAAATAATCGGTAGAGTCAATCATGCAATAAATTTAACATCGTCTTCTAACACCATTTTCATTTGTATTTAATACAGCTTTCAGTTTGTTGCGGAGTACATTTCTTTAAAACAGAGACATTTTTATTGCAAAAATTAAGACTGACTATGATATATTAAATTTACAAAACTATTTTAAGAATTATCTGCAGCTATACGTTGTTAGTTATAACAATAGTCGTAGCATTTCATTTTTTCTGCCAACTGTTTTACCAAAGATAAAAAATGTAAGATATAAATAGCCGATCTGTATGAAATATACAAGGCGAAATAATGAAGATGGTGATAATGGCTGTGCTGGAAATGGCCACCTTTGACAGCGGCTTAGTACCAGCTAGGGCGGCGGGCTACGTGTTGGCCTGGCTATGCTAGTTTTAAAAAAATGTGTTGCATGAAAAGCTTTGAGTAAAAGTATATGTTTTTTGGCAGGCTTTTGGCTAGCTATTTTGGCTTAAGCTTAAGAATGAAGGATTTTTTGGCAGTATCTAGTGGGCAGAAGTTTTGGTGGAGCAGGTTTGTAGAAATTCAAAGTATTAATATTTATCTCAAGCATTAATTCCCAAAAAACGTGTTAATTTTTAACTGCACTCATATTTTTCTAGTTTTCAAACAGTAGTATTAATATACCTCTTATTTCAAATCTTAAGAGTAATGATATTATCAGTGCATGAAAATTATTTTACATTATGTAAATATTTACATTTGTAGTTCCAGAACATCCAAGTTGTATTTGGCGTCAAACTGAGCTGATATTTATTCCTTTCCCGGTAGCAAGAATCTAGTATTTCCCTCTAGCGGCTGACAAATCTTTACTTGGTTTCGATCACATCCTTTGACAAGTTTTCCATTACGTCTCAGTGAATAGCTATTCTAAGCTTTCATTTACATTTAACTATATTGTGCATTAAAATTACTATAGATATTATATCACTGAATAGTATTTATTGGGAGTGTTTACAATAATAGAAAAACACTGAAGTATTTGTAAATCTGTAATCTTTATCAGCTTGTATTTTTTAATCCTAGTCTTAAATTTATAATATTACATTCTTTGTAAATATGTGTTTATACTTATTTAAAGCATGACTGGTAAATAACATTTGTATAACAAGATGAATAAAATATTATTATCCTCATAAAAATAACTTCTTTTAATGGAATAGTTATGATGAGGAATATAAAATCCTAAGCCTGTTACCTCCTTGTTCATGTTATCTCAAGATCTTACACTTTACTATGTGCGAATCTCGACATATTTATGTTTCGTTTATAAAAAATGTTTCTTATATTCTGTACTATACCATTTTGAGTTCATTCTTCAGATCTTTTATATTAGTCGAATTAAAAACAAATCTTCCAATTTTTTTGTTATTTATGAGCAATTTTAACTGTGATAGTATGTGTGTATTTGAACGGCAAGAAAATGGTTTTATGAATGAATTAAAAAATTTTATTACGAAATGTAAAATCATAAGAAAATATTATTTCTTCCTTCAGCGTCACTTCCTACATAAAAAGAAGCAATTTTCTGTTAGACTACTGTACCAAACTGTTAAAATATGCAAATGTTATATGATACATATAACTATTTAATACGAATATTATTTGTGTTGTATTTGTTTTAATTTCAAAGTAAAACAGTAAACGTATTTTTTCCTGATATAATAAAAGACGAATCATGTACATTAATTATACCATGAAATATATATTTTTAAAGTATCTAAAATCATCCAGATAAATATTAAACACGATATAATTAAGCATTCAAATAAAAGATAATTGTTTTTGATTTGTTGAGCTTCAAATATGTGAAAAATGTTTTAAAAATGATGTTTAAGAATGTAGGTAAAACATTTTTTACAAAAGCTCAAAATTAGATAGTTGTGCAATTTATTCGTCATCACACTAAACCATAAAGTTCTGAAAACTAATACTTTAGTAATAAAGTATTATAATTGCAGTAACTTATGCATTTTGTTGACAATACAAATTTTCAAGAAGTTGTTTATTTATATAAAAATTAAATAAAGAAGCCTAAATACTATTTAAACAAAAATTTATTAAAGAACAAGCGAAAATATGATTTTAAAGAGTCTTATGTAATATAATAAGAATGTATTTTGATGTTCTAAACTTTCCTCTTGAAATGCTCTCTTTGGACAAGGAATTAAACGATTGAGAAAAGATATTATATATTTATAAACCACTGACTTTAGTCCACAATTTATTTCCTTTAATACCAAACAGCACTGAGTCTCCGCATACTAACATTTTGCTCAAGCAAGTAAATCATTAAAATTTGTGGTATAAATTACTGACTAACTACTTCTAGAAATTAATATCTAGTCGTTTTTGAAGTAGGCAACCCATTTAAAAGTCATTAATCTCACTTTTCTCTCCAGGCCATTCATTTCTTTCTAATAGGTCCATATATTCCTGAAAACCGATCCCGTCTATGGTTAGGCTTAATATTGCATGATGGTCGTTACATTGCTCCACATTTCCATACATTGAATCTAACAGGGAAAGGAAAGTGAGTTCGAATTTATGACTCGCTTTTGTATTTGTTATGTTTCATTATTTATATTTCAAATGTGTCATTTTATTCTTTTTTGTTATATAACTAATAAATTTCTTTTTACTGCTAATGTAAGGAAAAGAATTTACATATATAAATACATGTCATCACAATATCTACATTTTATAAAGAGAGAGAAAGAGAGATTTTAACCTTTCATTTTTTTTATCAAGATTATTTTAATTTATTGGAAATTAATGTTAATATGAATGAAACGTAATATTAAAATATTCTTTTTATATTGAAGGTAACAAAAATTTCTAGTATTGTAAAGAGAAAAAGATATTTATTCATAAAGCACCTTTATGGGGGAGTTCTTGCTGTATTATTTTAGAACATAATGTATAATCATATTTTGTGTAATATTAGATTTGTGACTAATTAATATACAGGTATTTATATTAATTTAAATAAGTTAAATAAAAATTATCTCGCAAAATAAGAAATATACTTTTCCTTGAATTTTTCAGACTTCTAATAAATAAAAGCTATATGCAACAATTACTGTGTTTATTCTTTTCTGTCCTTAATTTCTTTTGGCCACATTGCTGAAAGTAACTAGTTTAAAATATTTTCATTTGTTTATTTAGTAATCGTCTCTTGTAATAGATGTCATTGCTATGTTTTATTGTTTAAGACAGAACGAGAAATGTTTGCAGATTGCTATGCATGTATTTCTCACGTTATGTTAATCTGGTTAATTTATTTTATAAAAGCTTTTTTTTCTATTTTGTAGGTTTATAAATTTAGTCTACCCTCTTAATACAGATATATTTTACTTTGACATATTCTTTTGCACGATTTTATTTTGCATCCTGTTTATTTTTTGAATTTATGGAATTTCATTGGTTTATATTTTTCTTCTGAGCTTGTTATTAAAATACGTAACATTGTTTAACTAGCTTTGATCTGTCAAAGGCTAGTTTCACAATTTATAAATAAAATATATAATCTTCTTTATAGCTTCCCTTGCCAGCTGAACTTTTTTCTTTCTTGCATTACATGCAATTATACATAAGTTGAACTTAATAATCTTGACATTTTTTATAATTGTTCCAGAAAGTATTGGCAAGTCAAATAAAGAGTACAAAATAATCTCAACTCGAGACATTTAATAGAACTATTAGTTTGTATAAAGAAGAAGTAATATTTTTAATTAAATAGATAATTATAAATAAGGGTATGATGCAAGACGTATCAACAGGAAAAAATCAAAAGATCTATTCAATTGCACTGCTTGATGTATATATTGAAAAAAGACACGAGGCTTGCAATTTCTTTTGCATAAGTTTTCGGAAATAAATGGAGATTCATAGGTGGATACATTCAATGACCATGACTGAATGTAACCTGAATCTCGAAGTTTAATAGCTGGAAAATGGAAAGTGAAGTAATGTATTTTCCGACGCAAGAGCCAAATACGGCTATTGCTAGAAAACGAGTTCTCATCGAATTCTCTTCTTAGACAAAGAAGGTGCCCACCAATTGGGTCTGGCTCTAGTAAGGTCTCGTTAGATATACTCTATTCTTCATTTGATCATTTCGATCAAGACATAATTTAAATTTGGACGTGGATGAAATTTTTTGAACCGGCGTCATCTCCATTGTTCTTTGATATACTTTCACTTCATAAGTTATAATTTCAGTTAATCGTCCAGTTACTCGACACCGTTCAAAAATTCAGGTCCGACAGTCCGGACTTAGTACTGGTGACAAATCCCAACCAAAGTCCTCTTTATATTGTAGATTACTGATCGACGCTCATCATTATATTAACTTTTAATCTACCGAGTTTCGAAGAAGTGAGTTCTGGCAAGTTACCTAGCTTTTTTACCTTTAAGACGTTGCACGTAATTATAATGTTTCTACATTCTTTTCGATAGCATTTATTTTGAGAGGAGTTAAGATATATTTTCAAGAATAAGTAGCTATTAGTCAGACTGAATCCTTGTTCTTTTTTTTGCTGGAGTTATATGCTAAATTCATAGAGGGTAGAAGGATGTCCCAATTTCATTGTTTTGACATCTACGTGTATGTAATATTCTCTAATATTCTTTTAAATCTTCCAGTAAAACCATTGGTTTATGAAGGACATGCAGAAGATCAGAAGATACGATCTGACAAAATATCTTTGGTTTTCATGACTCCTGTGTGACTTTTTATACATGACACTATTGATTGGTGGATTATAAATAGTTAACAAGGAGCCAACAGAATGAAATAATATCAAGGTGTTAAGTATGATCTGTTGCAATTGTCAGTTGTCAGACAAATTTCCATCTTTGTTGGTTCCGGGTTTAAGTCGAGACACGTAAGAATGAATAGCCTTTCTTTCATCGCCTATTAATTACTAAGCAGCACGCAATAATGAAGATAATTTGTTTAATAAAATTTTGTTTTACACTGGTACATTTTAAATTGGATCTTTTTTTTGTGTGATTAAATAGTTAAATTGCCTTAATTATCTTTTTTTTTATAAAGCATAAACATTTAAAAGCCGAAATGAAATATTATTTTATGGACAAATTTTCTTATAAAAGTTCAATCTTTTTCTATGAATAATTTGATCAAACCTGGTTTTAATGTACCATAATGAATAGAAACTTATGTGAAAACATTTAGTTTAAGTTTTAAATCACATGTGTAAAATTGTCTTAACGTGGATAAATTGCAAAATAATGTTAATAACAATAAAAGAGTTTCAAACATAACTAATTCCCAAAAAACAATAATGCTTTGTTGTTTATATGTTACTGCAAACATTTATAAAATTTACACAACTGCTGCTAACACATATCTATCACTGAATTTCATATCTATAAAAAGAACATTCCAACAAAATTAAGGAAGCAATTAAATAGACATATGTACGCTTATTACAAATATTTATGTGAATAATGAATTAGAATTCATCTTTTGTGTCACTGAATTGTCTTTCGAATAAGATGTCTCTATACTTATTCTATAGATGAAGTTTGGAGCATAAAATTATTGTATCATAGTATAAACTATTAGACACGATGGAGACGTTAGTGAGTTAATGTGTATTCTTGTGTTTAAAGATTTGGTTTCAAAAAATCAAATAGATTAAGCAATTATTATTTCCAGTTAGATTGATATATAGTGTAAAACCAAGATCCATTGGCTATATTTTAAAATTTCATAGTAAAAATCATTTAATTGTTCACAACGGTGTAGTTTAGATCAAGAATGCTTCTTACGCAGAAATTTTAAATATGCAAATCAAAAAAATAAATTTAATTCCCTCAATAATAGCTGAAAGCTACATGATCTTTAATGTAGTGGATGTGTTTATTTTATTTAAAATATTAGTATGTAAACTCAGAAATGACAAGCTAAGATCTGATCCATAAGGGGAACACATAATGAAGCACCATAGTCGTAATATTTACACCTATAAATTGTGTGTGGCGTCTCGGTGTAATGCATACAGTACTTCAATAAAATAAATGTTCTACTAAATATTAAACATGTATGATATTTCCCCATGTTATTAATGATGTCTGATGTAAATACGTGATAAATGATTTGATGATGGGGTTAATTTTGCTGTTTTTATGATACAGCACCTATGTGGAAACGAAAATATTTTTATTTGTACGTGAGACACTTTTCCTCATAGGACCGTTTTGGCCTAAGCCATTCTCAAAAGCCAATTACTGATTATAAAATTTTCAAATGTGTCAGGGGTTTTGTTCAACTCGTGCAATTTCTTCAAAGCACTGAACGAAGTAATAA
>BMAW01108432.1:0-39438 GCA_019974015.1 Nephila pilipes | reverse complement strand
AAGTGTTACCTCACAAATTATAGTCAAGCAGACTAATGTGTGTGGTCCCCTCAATACACTGTTCATGCACACCCCAAAGGTCAAATTATCTTATGGAACGGAGTTTAAGAAGGGCCACTCTCGTATTGAACTGTTAATGACAACGTAGATCCAAAACCTAAAACGAAATTACTTAGATGACTTGTGAAAACATTCTTCCCTTTGTGGTTACAAAATTTTAATATCTTTAAGTAAATAATAGATGTTAATTTTGCCAATTAATAATTCTTTAATCGGTTTGGCGATCAAAATTTAATTTTTTTTTGGTTTCTTAGCGTCGCACCAGAAGTAACACGGGAGTTATTGACGTCCGACCGAGTAATTTTGAGCCTCCTGCAAGTGACGAGGATGACCACTGAGCTGGCCCTTACCTCTCTTGGCTTCCACACCACGCCAACGTGATGACTTTGGCGAAAATGGATTTACCGTGCATCAGCCTGGATATAATACATCAAGGTATTAGGTCCCCAACCCGCAAATCGTCGAGAACCGACGGCCGTAAGTCAACGGCAATGACAAGTATGCTATTGCGGCAAGAAAAAAAAATTAAAAATTATTTATAAGATTCGAATTTGAAAGTAATATCAGTATGGAACCGATTTCCAAGAGGACATAAAACGATTTGAATATTCAAAGATCCTATGGGTTTTAATGTGATAAGAAGTTGAAATCGTAACTAGAGTCTCTGAATCCTCAGAGACTACATAAAAATTGTTCAATGCATCATTCAAGTAATTTGTGCTGGGATTGATAATTTTTTTAATAAAAAATTAGGGAAAAAATTATATAATACATTTTTATATTAGGAACTGTTTTTTTTTTTTTTTTTTTTTTTGAAAAAGAAATTATGGAGATCGGAAACGAAATATTTGTCATGAACTTTGCTCAAGAAAAGTTATATTTTAAAATAAACAGTTTAGTTGAATGATTTTAAAGTATTTTAATGTTCTTTAAAATGACAGTAAATATTATTTAAAAAATAAATATATTTTTTCGGTAAAGGTCCCGAATGGGACATATACGAGAGAACGCCAAACCGTTTTGCCTTCAAAATTTGTTATAATTTCTGGAAGAAAGTTCTCATCAATGTAAACGATGCACGGAGTTATATTCCGCGTGGCATCGCCGTAAGTTTCACAATCACTAAATCGCAACCTATGTCGTGATCTGTGGTAAATCAGCCAGGAAAGGTGAATGAAAAATGAAACCACACACAGGAATAAATAATTGGAGAAAAGTTAAAATTAAGCTTTTGTTCACAAATGCGCTTATATTTACCCAATAAAAAATTTATAATCGTCATAACCATTCCATTCTATGAAAAATATCTCAATTAGAGGTGTTATATTGATTGAGAGAAGAAAATTTTAGATAAGAGCAAGGGAATGGTGACGATAGTTCCAGAAGTTTCATTGCGGGACGGAGATTAGGGGCTGTTCAAACAGATTTCAAAACTCTTTTGAGCAAGAATAGAATGTAATTCTTAAAAGATCTCGTTTAGGATAAGAAAGGTGCGTAAGTTCGTTCAAGAGGAAGAATAGAATATAACTAAGTTTGAAGAAAGCAAAAAATGTGTGTAAATCCACATGAGTGCTGCACGAAGGTGATCCGAGCTATTTAGAATATTACATTTTACGAAACATTTTTCAAGTGCGTGTTAGCGTAGCATGGTTGTAAAGCCACAACCGCTAAAATTTAACTTTGAAACTCAGAAGAGCCGCGGTGTTTCTTCGAAAAAATACAGACAATAAACATCCTGCATAAAGACATTGATTTCCTCTCATATTTTAATCTGTTTTCTATTTATATAACTATTAAGTACATGTAATGGATTTCACTCGAAGCAAATAACTCTTTCTTAAAGCATCCAGTTTCTTTTGGTTTCACGAGAGCAGTTCTACAATAGTTCTTAAATTTCCTGTTCTAATTATTTTCTAATTATAAGATCTCGGTTAAAAAGTGAGCACATGCGAGAGAAATGTACCCAAATTTCCAAAAATTTAATTTTGTAGAGTTCTATCATTTAGGAGGCATAGTTATTTAATACACTACCGTAAATGGCTTTTTCATATTTGAATTTTACATTATTTGTATACATTTGTGTAATAAGATAAATATAATTTTAAGAAATATTCCAAAAACAAATCAAAATACAAAATTTTATTTTTTAAGACCATTTTCAGTTTATCATATGTACCTCTGGTCTAAAAGCCCCCAGTAACCTTCCTTTTCATCACGTTACATACTTTTTTATTTATTATAACAAAATATATTCGCATAATCCGTTTAAATGGGTATTTATTTACGAAACACCTTTCGTATTTTGTGTTTAATTAATAGTGGATGGCAACGCTTTTAAGCTGAGACATTTACAGCAATTTCCTCTAACAGATTGCCACAACCGTAGAAGCTAATTTGTCTAATCACGAGCTCACGAACACCTTTGTTTTAGTGGAGTGGTGTGCCCGCGGTTACCTAGAACTCATTATCGCGTATATGAGGCCGGTGGTTTTCATCCAATCGTGCGTTCGAGTCCTGATGCCACTGATGAAACGGCGTTTGGTGCATTGTAAATGCTTCGAGGCTCAAAGTCGCATGGTAGCCGTGATGTGGAAGTTGAGGAAAGTGAGGTTCGAGCTCAGGTGCCGTCCTCGTCTCTTGGCCTTTTCTTGACGAAGGTTGAAAATTACGATGCCCGTTTCCAATTGCTCTGGTGTTGCATCTAGTGTTACGTTAATAAAACGAATCAGTCAGTAGATCTTTGCTTTGCAACCCTGATTATACCGAACGCCTTTCGTTAGAACTACGGAAAAAAAATTTAATATATTGACGTTAATGTCTCACGTTTGAGATATACGTAATGAGTTACATTTAGAGGTAATGGCTCAAGAGCCAAATTTCTCTAAGATACTCAAGAGATTTGCTTAAATTATGAACTAGACAGAAGGGAATGGAAGAAAAAGGTTACATTTGGGTTTGATAAGGAAGAAGATCTTTAGTATAACCCGGTGGCGCATCACTATGTTTACGAAACACGGTAAGCCCCATGGGAAATAAATCATCATTAGAGTATATCAGGGTCAAGATCGGGAAATTACGTAACTAACTTAAATTCTCGTAGGAGTAGCGTGATGTGTTAACTAAGATCGTGAGAGGTATTAGAGATCACGGGTTTTCCTCAACCTTTGATGGTGACCCAAATGAGGATGTGGTTTACAATACCATGTGTGCTAGTGCTATGCTCGATGCTATAAATAAATCAATCAATCCTCCGAAACATTTGATATCATGGTGACTTCTGATATAGACACTCCGTTCTCCTTGAAAGTCTCTAACATCAAGTGGTAACCTTTCTCCAATGCACCGCAATAATCTTAAAGAAATAAATCTCGAAATCCTGGAATGGAACTGGAACAACATCTTGAAATTGTTTTATATTTTAGGCATGAATGAAAATAAAATTATATTAATCAAGAGAATGATATAATTCACGTAATTTATACAGATTTATTCGAATTTTAAACTAAACATTTTCCAATAAATATAATAAAAATACTCTTTGATGAAATAGTGAATCATAGATTGAGAATGGTTTGCCTGATACCTACAAATTCCTCAAAAAAAAAAAAAGTATGACATCAATTGTAGGTATCCCAAAAAATGCAACTTTTGACTTCAGAGTAAATCGCATCAATTCTGTATTGACAGCAGAAACACTTACCATATGCACCAAGCACTAGATGTTTTATTTGAATTAAAAACAAATTGTTAACTTTCTATACCATAGCTACTCTGCTCTTAATTTTACAATACTATATCCTAAAAAGTCATTCACAGATTAGCCAGTATGATCTTCCTATAGTCACATTTTCATACAAAGACAATTCTGCTTTGGATTCAAGGATATTCAAAACTTTTTTCGAATGAACAGTCGGATAGTTTCGCGAAATTGGTAATGAAGTCCAACATACACATTGAGTGTAATACCCCAGAAGTCAACAATAACAATACTTTCCACGTCAGAATGAAAAAGCCAATGAAAACTTTTATTCAAGAAATTATTTCGAAATCTTCGGAGACATCCCCACCATAGACATAATATCCAAATGGACAAAAACCGAAGAGAAGAATTCCTAAGAACTCGAATTATTAGCGAAATGATCGCAAAGTTTGGGCTTTTTCACTAACTAAATTTAAATGCATATACCCAATGTAGTATTTGCAACCATGTCCATTATTTTGGATATATTCTATTTACTTGTAATACAAACGCTCACCGTAGAAATAATCACTGGAAAATACTCAATATTGACCCACAAATCAATATTATTTTCAAATATTTTTTGGATAGAACAGTACCTAATAATCAAGTATTTAGAACATTCTTTACGAAGTGGAAATATTTTGATACTTATTGAGTTAGAAGAATATATTAAAGGGGATAGTAGCCTTTATTGCTCAAGATTCTATAACTTCAAACATTCATTCAATCAATCATTATAAAAATTTAATTTTGTATGAATAGACATTATGTTTCAAACCAAGGTTCTCAAACTCTTCATTGTGTCTCTTAACTATCCTGGATGAAAACTTACTTTGAAAAGGGGTAGATTTTAAACTTCGGTTTTTAGATAATTGTGTATGGATATTAAATTTATTCAATGAACTATCTAGTTTTTGAACTCGAAAAATTCATGGTTCATACTATGCACTCATTTCTTTGGTGAATACGTTAAAAAACTCTGAACCCATCCGTATTAAAAGTTTTAATTTTTAAATGAAACGGAATTCTACTGTTTAAATTAAAAAAAATATTGATAATGACATAAGAACTAATTGAATCCAGGAAATCCATATCTTATATAAAACGAACATGAAACATGATTTTCGCTCAGTAAAAGATATTTTGAGTTAAAAGGAGTAACACAGTTAAATAAAAAACATTATATAAATTATTACTTAAGCTATATTACTGTAAATACTGCTTTTCCTCTATACATAGAGAAATAAATTATATTAACATTAAAATTTATATTGTTTTAAAATAACTTAATCATTTTCAAATGAGATAAATCTATCAGAAAATAAAATATTTCAACACTTTCGGCATTAGAAAAGAAATGATGAAAATAAAGTAAAAAATAATCTTTTAAATTTTTAAAACTTTTAAACAAATTTTTAAATGAAAGTACCAATTTTTAGAAAACACAAAAAAATATTTTACCGCTATGTATTTTGAAATATTTAAAATAATATTCAGAACGAAAATTAAAAATTGAATAACGACATTCACATGAGAATATTTAAAAAACATAGTAAAACAATCACAATGTAAAAATAATGAATATTTTTAAATATCAAAAAGAATATATTTGATGGGAAGGAGTAAAATTCTTTGATCCCAATAATTGTATAAATGTTTTTGAAAAAGCATTTTTGAGTAAATGCCATCCTGGAAACTACGTAGGCTAATGGGAAGGTTTCTCTTAATATTGAGCCTCCTTAAATACATGTGGCCTCATTAGTCTAGTTGTCATGGAAACCGACTCACGGTCAGAGATTTTTGTAGAAGTGTAGAGTCAAGAATCTAAGCCACTAAAGACCTCGTGCAGTCGGGGCTTATTCACGTTAAATCTGCTGTAGCACAAAGTCCTCCCATTGGCGTGGTATGGAATTTAGGAGAATTAGGTGCCAGATCAAGTGTCGTCCTCGTTAATTTACTGAGACGCAAATTTATGAGGTTCATCGCCAATAGTCCTCGTGTTGTTTCTCGTGCGATGTTAAAAGAACCAAAAAAAATAATGTCAGCGCTGATATAGGATTCTTTTATCCTGAGCCATTGTACGTATTTAAGATATTAAGACATGTGCAATAAAACGGTATAAATAAATTATTTTTGGATTTATGACTAATGTTATGACTATTGTTATGACTGATTTTAAAAATAAGAAAGAATATTAATAGTTTTAAGTGGATAATAGAATCACTTTGTAACGTACGATAGGATACCTGTAGTATTTGCAAAATTTGAGTTTCAATGTGTGGCCGTGTTAAGTGAGTGCTCATGGTCGTGATCTTGTGGCCTTCTTTGTTCCACTCAAATAATGGGTTTGAGTTGAAAAGCAATTAAACATCAGAATTGTAATAAGACTCAAGACTCTGTGAAGCTTCAAGCGTTTTCATTGATCTGCTAATCTGACGTCATTGAACATGCCCATAACGTTATCTTGAAAGATATCGGATCTCACCATCCTTCTGAAATATGTAACGATGCTGGATTTAAAAGTTGCCTTGCTGCATAAGAGAGACCGATATGCCACAGAAATACCTCAGCTTTCTTCTTTCAAATATGAAATCACATTGGGTGACCTTTCTGGCTGTGTGAGCTGACCGTACAACATATTAGGCCCTTTTACAGATGGGTATTACAACTCTGATTTTGGAATTTCTTTCTCTAAGAGTTTTACTGCTATTCATGAGTACCTGAAATGACTTATGAATGGTCAATTTCGTTCTCAGGTATGAATGTATATTCATACCAAATTTCATTTCAATCTGCCAAAATAAATATATACAGTGCCCTCTCACGAAGTAATGTGAAAATGCATAGCAACTAAACTTCTTTACCTACTCAACTAACTATATGAGCAAGATAGTTAGGATGGTAATCAATAACTAGTTTCGTTGCAGTAATACAACCTTATTATATGAAAAGTTTGTTAAAAAATGAATCCATGAATAATGGGCCACAATACAATTTATTTTTACAAGAAATCTGTAAAAGTGTAAATATCGAAATTAATTAAAATAAATCTAAATTATTATTTAAAATCATATGCACTTCAATGTTGAATAAATATATATATTTTTCTAAGCAAAATGTACTCGATTCTTATCAGTTTTTATCATTTTTTATATCCACGGTAGTAGAAATCCTACCCAAATGATTCAATACAATTCGTAAATAAACAAACAAACAAACATAGCAAAAATTACCCTTTTTAAAACATAAGCTGATATATAAAAATATTTAGAATGAAATCAGTCATTTTGTAGCTATTTTTAAATTTACGAGAATTTAATCATTCATTTTGGTAAAAATTACTTTTTCACAGATTTCGCTTTTTCAGAACTCACCAAGGACTAAAATGAAATTTTTATATCGCAAGATTTCTAACATGACGAAAATTGTACTGAGGTAACATTTGTTATTTCTTCGCTTCGTGATAATTGTTGCACATAGAGATTATATAAATTATTTTATTTATATAAATCTGTTTAGAAGTTAAAACAATAATTTATTCGCTTATACTTAAATTTATTTATTGTAAAATTAAGTCATTGAATTATAATAATCTAGCTTCGATAATTAACATACAATATATAATTCTACAAAGCTTTAAGAAGCCATATAATCCAAACGACGAGATGATTATTTGGAAGCCTACCATAATTATGTTGAGAGGTTGGTTCGAATTCAATTTACATCGAAGCCCAAAATGTATAACAAAGGAGGAATACTGAATTTCAAATAGAACTGATGTGACGTGGAACTAAAGTGTTAAAGTTAAAACATGAAAATATTCCTCTTTATGTAAATAATTTGAAGTTGCATTGTTTCAAAGAAAAAAAATTCTCCAAGTCTAAAATTACAAAATAAAGGGATGAAGCAATTGAGATTTCATTCGATGTAAACTTTGAAAAGTGTATTCATTCTATGCAAGTTAAAAGATTTCACCAGAATTTGGTTTATTTCGAAAGCCAAACGTTTTTAAATTAAACATCAAATAAAAGATATTTCACTTGAAACATTCTACAATCAAAAAAATAAATTAAAATTCTATATTTTAATTAAAATACATTATAAAAATTTATAAAAAAACAAAATATTTGGTGCTTGATAGATTCAGGTTTTAAATAGAATACATCAACAATGCATTATTTAAAAATAAACGCTACTAGGAACGTTCCAGGAATAGTGCTTTATATGAAAAAAACTATTTCTTGAAAATAATTCTGTTCACTTCAATAAATAATTACAATTTGCTTTTAATTATAAAAAAGTAAGATTTTAATTGAATAGGATTAAATTTTTCTTTTTGTTGCATGATTGACAAATTTAATACTGAGATTACATTTCGTAGCAAAAGGTTCAGGAATCATACCCGAAAGTCGTCTCACCCATATGAGTGTAAAGATGTGCAACTAAGGTTTCTTATCACAGTGATTGCGAAGATGTCGATTTAGGTTATTTTTTTTGGTTAAATTCTTTCCCACAGTATTCACACCTGAAAGACTTCTCACCACTGTGAATGCGAAGATGTTGAACGAGGTTACCTTTTTGAGCAAATCCTTTCCCACAGATATCACAATCGAAAGGCTTCTGTCAAGTATGTGTTCGAAGATGATCTTGGAATGTAAATTTATTGACGAGTTGCATCCTGCGCTATTTACAGTTTAAAAGATTTTTACCAGTATGCAGACGTTTATGTTCCCTAAAATTACTTCTATGGAAGTAGGACTTGCCACAGGTCTTACATTTATATGGCTTATAAAATGTATGAGTACTAGATTCTTTGCTGGTAGCAGATGTCATTTCTTTCTGTTCTAATTGATCAACTGCTTTCTTTTCGATTCGAGTTTTTTTGTCGTTTGATGCCATGGAACTTTTAACAGACTCTCGCCAGATGTTGTTAGCCAGCTCTGTATTCAAAAAAATTATTGTAGGTTTCTCAATTATCCTGTTGTAATCATTTAAGTTTCGGATGGAATCTACAACTGTGACATCATTCTTGCATTTATTCTTTCGTGTTGTCTTCTTAGGTATTCTAATCTGTTTTGAGCTACTATCTTCGGATTCACTTAACGTAGTATGATCATTTGAATTTGTAGTATCTGTTCTTTGTAGTCAGCATTTTTCGTGTGGACGATAAGAAAATGGTCATTGTACTTTGTTATATCACTAAACGTTTAACCACAACATTTCCACAGTATACGGTTCATTCTGCAACGCTAGTCTACTTTCGACACATCAATTACGCATATTTTGGTTTTATGCAGTTAAGTCACTTTTGAGTCTAAAGAAAATGATAATAAGTAAGGATACAGATGAAGTGGATGTTTTTATTCATACCAGTTACAGTTATTGAATTCGTATTCTTAAAATTATGAATTGATTGCTTTAATTTTTAATTAACGTGAGATTATTGTCGATGGACATCGTACATTTTTAGCTTCTGTCAAGTGAAAAGGAGAACACGTAAATTTTATGTCTCCTGTATAGGTTTCTATACAAAGCCATTTTCAGATTTTTAGATTAAGCCCTGCTGTCTATAAATATTAATATTCTAAAATTTCTCTCTCCTTTTAAATACTATTTAATTTTTGAAACATAAATGCTTAAACTCGGCACCTTATTTTCCCTCTGATGTCCTGGTACACTTAAAGCTGGAGGTCATAAAAAGATTAAGCCATTACCTTTCCTCATGTTAACTTCCCTGTACGTTTTATCTTACGGATCATACAGAGTCCTCTTACGAAGTAATGTTAAACTACATGAACTACACAATCGCTTTTACCTATTCAATTAAAAATATAGATTCGAGATTATTAGGTCAATTACTCATTTCGCTTTTTTAGAGCGACACTAATACATGGAATATTTGTTAAAAATATAAAGACATGGATTTTAGGCCACTATGCAATTTATTTTTCCAAATATTCTATAAAAGCACAATTACTTAAAAGAAGGAAAATTGATCTAAATTACTTTTAAAAACCTTTTCATTTTACTGTAAGATGTTTAATTTTTTTATGTAGAATTTGCTACATCCTTGTTACATTTTCTGTTTTCTAATTCCTAATTGTTTCAATATCAGCTATTTTTGTCATAATTTTAATGTTACATTTATTTTTTAACACATCGTTCCTTTTATCCCTGGGATCATTTCTTGATCTTTTGGTAAAAGGGCCAACCATTATTTTGGTTTTTTAATTAAGTAGATAATGATTAAAATACTTGGTTATTTATAACTAATAAATAATGTATGGTAATCTTATGAGTACAGAGAATAAATTTATATATTTTCTGTTCACAAACATATATATTTTCGTGTATGGATGCACATAATATATGAAATCAATTTTACTGTCAGATAGATCTTAATCCTTTAGAAACTAAAGTAATTATTATCACTATATGATTCCAATTTTATGGATTCTTTCCACTATGACATAATACTATATTTGGTTTTTTAAAACTGCTTTATAATTTTCACGTGCTACATCTTAACCGTAATAAAACAATTTTTTTTCCAATTGAAAAAGAAATCATTCAAGAGTTATAATGCACAGAATTGTTTCTCTATATCAAGTAAAATACCAAATCACTAAATCCTTTCAACTTTAGAAAACAGAAAACTGTTCGGAGTTTAAATTAAATGTAACAATAAATTATGAAATTAAGGATCAGAACCAAAGCTTTTAAAAAACGAAAAATAATAGAATATTTTGTTTTCTTCAACTGAGAGGTTGTTTATTTTCTGTGACATGCACTCACTAATGATGTCTAGTATAAAACATTTCATGAATGAAAAATCTTTAATGACGTTGCTCCAATATTGTCTTTAAAGTATCGTCAGGTTTGGAAAGACGTCCTGTCCTTGGCTTACATTTCATGGTCGTATCTCTAGAATTTAATTTGTATCGCCATTTTCCAGCTTCCGATTGAAAATTAGTCCTTAACCGTAAGCATTAAACATTTTTTAGCTGTCGTTTCAGCCCTATTACCTTATTTATATTCTCAAAGTATCGGATGAAGTAAATGCACATTTTCCCTTTCCTTGACAGGAATTAGGAGCTGCATTTGAATCTCACTTACACCATTCAAAATACTTGACAGAAGAAGGGATCCTTATCTATAGAATCAAATGTTTATTAAAATAAAACCCAAACCAATATATCTCCGAATTCTTACCACAATTATTATCTCATAATCTGTTGTTTACTTTATTCAAATCCATGGTAATTATAGGGCGAAAGTAATACATGAAATGTTTGTTAAAAAATTAAAAAGAAACTGATTTTCCTGGTACTATACAATTTATTTTCAATGTAAATCTATAACAGCACGATTCAGTAAATAAATGAACGTCACACTAAACAATTTTGAATATATTTATATATTTTGTTCTAAAAAAGTTATTAAATATTTTTTTTTTCTGTACCAAATATACTCGATCCTCACTATATTTCTAATTTTTTAAAATTTTCGGTAAGTGTGAATGTATCAAATACTTGAGTGCATGTCGTCGGCATGAATGTCTAAATTACAAAAAGTAACTTTGCGTAAACTGCAAACTAATATCTAAATAAAACTGAGTTTAAAATCAATGGTTTCTACGATCATTATAAAATTATGAAAAATAAATGTTTTTTTTTAATTATTTGCAGTTTACTCTACATAAAAAAATCTTCAAATATTCAAATATAACTAGAAAAATGATATATTTCTTAAAAGGGCTGAAATTGTGCTAAGCAAACTATTGAAATTTCTTCAACTCTTAGTGAATAGTCGTAGAGAAAAAATATAGAAATTGTTAATATACCTTTAAATAATAAACAATAATTTCTTACAATATATTGATTATATATAACAAAAAATGAGGTCATTCCTTTGCAAAATTCTTGCTTCTGTGATAAACATACAAGTCTTATTTGCACAATACTTTAAGCGATTGGATTAGTCAAATTGAGGAGATCGTTAGTTCGCCTCAAAACATTATTACATGGGGTGAAAAGTTCGAATCCTATTTCCCACGAAGCTGCATAATGATCAACAACAGATAATTTTGTATTTCAAATAGAGTTGATATGATGTGGAAATAAGAAAGAAGTTATTATAGCTAAGAAAGAAGTTGACAATTGTCGTTTTAGTTTTCTGGAATAGTATTGATGGTGAGCAAAAAGAAATCCAAATTATAAAATTACAAAACAAAGTGATAAAATATTTTCCTCTTCTTTCGATATATACTTTGAAAAGTGTATGGACTCTATGCAAGTGACTGCAATTTTTAATCCCTATAACAAACACAATTTAGGAGGAAAGATATTTATCCGGTATAATTAGGAAGTTTTAAATTAAACACCGAGTTTTAAATTAAATAAGTGAAATTTTATATGAAACCTTACAGATTCATCGAAAAAATTATTAAAAAACATTTTTAATTAAAATACATTTAAGAAATGTTTGAAATGGAAAGCATAGAATTTCCTGCGTATTAGATTTTAATTTAAAATAGAATAAATCACCAATATATTATTTTAAAATTAATCGCTAATTTCTTTCGAAATGGCGCGGTCTTCTCGACTACTTCTCGAGAGAAGACACACTTCAAGAGTTTTATTTCTGTTAATGATTGAACATTCGAAAATTTATTAGAACAATTTATTTTCCATAAGCCTTTCATTTCCATTTCCACAACTATGTTCAAAAAAATGTTACTCAATGAATAATAGAACTTCCTTTCGAATTTGTTCTCAATTTCCAAGAAAACCTGATATAACCGGCCGGGAGATAATGATCCTAGTTAGAATATTGATGAACTTATAGCGTAATTTCATAAACTTATTTTAGCTACAATATTTTCTTAGAAAATGTTATGTAAACCTTCATCTTTGTTTATTAAACTAATTACAAATATTAGTAGAACATGTATTTCGGTTTTTCACAAAAAAGTAATTTCAAGTAAAAACTTTTTAACTAAGAACCTCTTATTTTTTTGACATGTTGAAACCAACCTGACCGTTGTTGATTCCTCAACAGCATTCATAATATCAAATATTTTAAAAACGAAATTAAATATCTCAGTGACTGCTGCTTTGTCGTTGAACATATCGAATGCGAAAATGTTTTGAATGAATTTTAAAGCTGCATTCAAAAATTGAACACTTACGTAAGACATTAAATATTTAAAACAAAATTAAAATGTAAAAGATTACTAATAAAAAAGAAGAAAAATCTATGAAGTCCATAACAAAGTATTAACAATACGCTGAAAAACAATTTTTTATTTTCGGAAGTAAAAATGTAGTCTAATTTAAAACTGCATTCGAGAAATCCTTAAAATTCAATATTCATTTAGATTGTATTTAAAAACAAAGAGCTTTTTAAAACAAAATAAATCTGTAAATCATGAAAAAAGGTTCTCCTGGCGACGGATAAGCTTGATGATTATCAATTCATTTTATAGAGGGATCAGACATTCAGAGTCAACGGCAATGTCAGCATCGAAACCTATAATTTTGTCTCGAATACAGAGAAATCCCAATGCACGAGTATTATGCAAAAATTTCAGATATTTGTCACCGAAATCTAAATCCAGAAAATGAAATTAAAGAAGTTTTTGCTAAAGAATATAATATGGAATGACACGATGCATAGATGGTAATCAGCAACATTTTATATTTGACGCTAATAATACAAGAATTACCTCACATATTATAACGAAGCAGACTAATTTGTGTAGTCGCCTCAATACACTGTTCATGCACACCGCAAAGATCAAATAATCTTATGGAACAGGGTTTAAGAAGGACCGCTCGCGTATTGAACTGTTAATGACAACGTAGATCCAAAAGCTGAAAAGAAATTACTTAGATGACTTGTGAAAATATATATCCCTTTGTAGTTTTAAAATTTTAATTTCATTACGTAAACAATAGACTGCATGAAAATAGGTCAATGCATTATTCAAGTAATTTTTTTTGGGATTTCTTATTGATTAATAAAGAATTAGGGTTTAGTTATAAAAATATGTTTTGACAAATGGTGATAACCAATGCTGACATGAATGCAATCTATTTATTACGGAAGGGAAATTTTACTCTAACTGTAATTTTTTACATTTAATACATTTAAAATAACTATGGGACAGTGGATGCGAAAGAATTCACAGAAGTGAAGTTCAGTGCAGTAGGTCAAATTATTCCATAATTGAAGGGGAGGAAAGAACCATTAATGCTGTGAATAGCAATATCGATAACAATTATTATGAAGAATCTATGAAAAGTTCTGAAGCAATGAATGTCGAGTGTCAAGTATGGGAAAATCAAAAACTAGATTATATTGGAAAAAAGGAAACCTCATCCACTACCAATAGACATTTTGTTAAGTGCACTTGCGATAATTCATTTAAATTAAGCGATTTGTGCTATTAAGAAGAAGTTATTCTGATAGAAGTGGTCTTCATACTGAATGTGCTTACTGAAAATAAACGCTTCTAGTGTAAGTTGTGTACGAAAGAATTTCCGAGAAAAAGATCACTTGAAATAATCTTCTCAAATATAAAGGACTGAAAACTTTTCCGGTGTCACTTGTGAGGGAGAGAATTTGCTACGAAAAATCCATTCAGTAGACATCTTGTCCTTCACACTAGTAAAAGGTACTTCCAGTGTTAATATTATGGAAAAGAATTCAATCAAAAATATAACCTTGTTAGACTCATTCGAAAGAATTGAGAAGTATATTTTGTGAGTAAGAGCATTTGCTGTTTGAAAAATAATCTTTAAATGAATCATGCAAATAAATATACAACGTAAACATCATGGATATTTTTCTGACAGCTCTTATAAAGAAAACTTAGTTTTAAGAATAAAGATTAAAAAATAATTTACAACGAAGAATGCATGGTATGAATTATCACTCAACAGATAACAATTTTAATTGGATTCAAGCTGTTTTAAAAGTCCTTATCTAAGTTATATTTCATCAAAACGTGCAACATATTCCGATGATTGTGATGACTAATATAAAAATAAGTATATTGATTATCAATTATTCATTTTTATAACAGTAAGAACTGTTTTAAGAAATAAAGAATTCCGAGTTTCTTCGGAATGGAAATCTTAAAAATGTATTTCTTGGTTAAAAATAAACCAAACAGAAGTTTTTTTTTATGTAAATGTTGAGATCTATTTGAATGTATATTCGCTAATTTTTAATATATTTGCTTGTTTGTTTTCCCCATTTGGCGGTGTGAAAATTATTGTCCTATGTGCTTAATAAAATTTCATTGATCTGAAAATAAAATGTTAATACTTTTAGGTGAAAACGTTATATTTTTAGTAATTGGATTCTACAACATTAACGAAAATATTTTTGAATATTATTAATATTTCCATTCCAGAAGTACTTCGTGGCATGATTATTTTTAACACATAAATTGTTATTTCATGCTTACAAATTTAAAATCTTAAAAGTAACTAAGTATTAAATTGAAATTAAATAAAAATAATATGAAATTGAAATTTCATTTTAAACATTTCAGAAAAGTTCTTCACCTTTAGCAATTTACTATTTGTATAGTTTGCAAAATAAAATTTTTGAATTTTATAATTTTTGAATTAAAAGTATGGATAGAAAGGCCAGTACTTCAATCCATAATGTAAAAAGGATAAAACGTAAATAGAAAAAAGGTTTCACTTAATTGCGGTCGTTTGGTTTTCAAGTCGCGGAATACCTATGTAACATACAATTCATACCAATTTATAAAAAAATTACACAGCTTCAAAATATTTTTTTCAAACACAAAAAGAAGCATATTATAACAATTTTAAAGATAATGTATTTTAGAATAATATAATTATTTTTATAAATTAGATAAAAACGAAATAGACGAAAGTTAAAATTAAAATACTTCCGTCCCATTAAGAAAGTGATAATCTTACAGTGATAAATTTTTTTTTAAAATTATTAAAATTAAATAATATATATTTATATATTAAAAACTTTTTTTTTAAACCAAAAATTATGGAAATCGGAAATGGAATATTTATGATGAATTTTGCTCTAGAATTGCTATATTTTAAAATTAATAACTTTAGTTTAATGATTTTAAGGTATTTTTATGTTCTATAACATTACAATAAATATAATTTATAAAATAAATATATTTTTGGGTCATAAATGAGCGAACGCCAATTCGTTTGCCATCAAAATTTGTCATAATTTCTGGAAGTAAGTTCTCATCAATGTAAACTATGCACAAAGTTATATTCCCCTCAGCATCGCTATAAGTTTCACTATCACTAAACCACAACCTATGTCGTGATCTGTGGCATATCAGCCAGGAAAGGTGTATGAAAAATGAAACCACACAGAGAAATAAATAACATTTGCGGAATGATAAAAGTAATCTTTTGTTCACAAATATGCATACATTTACCGAATACGAAATTTATAATCGTCATAACTATTCCATTCTATGAAAAATATCTCAACAACGAGGTATTAAATTAATTTCGAGAAGAAAATTTTAGAGACGGGCAGGGGAATGGTGATGATATTTCCAGAAGTTTCACTACGGGATGGAGATCAGAGGTTCTTTAAACAGATTTGAATGTTGTTTTGAGCGAGGAGAGAATGTAATTGTTCCCAGATCTCGTTTAAAATGTGTAAGGCACGTAGATTCCTTCATAGAGAAGAATATAACTATAATCCATTTCGAAGAAAGCGAAAATTGTTTGAGAATCCACAGGAGTGCAGCGCGAAGGCGATCCAAGCTATTTGAAATATTGCAGTTTACGAAATATTTTAAATATTATTATTATCCTATTTATATTATTTATTTATCCTAGGGAGCTAATTTCGAGGAAATCACATGTAAGTGACCAGCTGTTATACGCCGAATCAAAGTACTGTACAAAAAAATGTAAATTTATTCTCTCTGCTGGAAAGTCTGCTGTACAATATTTATTAAATATAATTAAAACCATATTAAAATATTTACCATTTTCAGTTACAAATTGAAAATAGTTTGGTCTTACCGAAAGCCGATCAAACGCCAACTACTGATAAAAGGATGGATGTGTTTAAGAATAAAAAATAAGTGAGAAATTATGACTGATATACCTGAAATGTCTATTTGTATTAAGAACTAGCTCTTTGCGTTCTCTGATTAAAGAATTCTATTGGACCTTTTTAGTAATTATAATTGTTAAGAATAAAAATAAATTTATTTACTTTTAATTTTCATGTATATTTGTGAATGTTTTCAGTAACTGTAACTGGCAAAAATAAAATAGAAGATGCAAAAGTAGTCTCTACTGCAGGTCACGATGAAGGTTCACTTCATTCCAGCAGATCAGATGATGAAACTACGATTCTTTTTATGAATAGAGATAGAGATCACACCATATTTCAATATTATATTGAAATCTCCAAAGATTCAAACGTAAAATGCAACTCATTCGAAAATAAAGAGTTGGTAGCCTTTGTTCAGAAAGATATGATATCTGAAACCAATAAACCTTCTATTTGAATCTCACTAAAAATCCCATGAATGTAATATTTGCAACAAACGAAACGCTGGTAGTAGAAGTCTCCATAGACACCGACGTATTCTTAGTGTGATTTTCGTCAGAAAGTATTTGTGTTGAAAGGTAATCTTAGTGCTCAGGGAATTAGTTATACTAATAAAATCCATACTTAAGTAAAATTACTGAAATAAGTAAGTTTTCTTAGGAAAAGTTCTTTTAAGAAATCAATTTTTCCATCGTAAAGAAGAAAAAGTAATTTATTGTAATGAAAATAATGAGAAATTTGTTAATGAATTAAAAAACGCTTTTAGGGGCGCACAGAAAAAAATAATTTACATTTAATGCATGATGTTAGGAAATTTCCTTTCTTTATCATCATATGTGTTTTAATCGCTTTCATCCGTGCGATGTGTGTGGTGAGTAGTTTGCAGAAAAATAAAGATTTTCATGAGATCAAATGAATCGCTAAAATATTTTATTCCGATTATTAAGCAGCACGATACCCAGTTTCTTCAAATTGATGTTCTTGAAAATACTGTGTGGTATATTAGTTACACAGGAAATCTTATTAATTTGAGGAATGCATTTTACAGTATTATACTACAAATTTTACATTTGTTTTTCTCCAATTTTTGAATACTCTTTTTTAGAGAACCAAATATTATTTGATTGGTTCGTAAAAATGTTTATTCTATTAAAAATAAAAATTATTTTACTAAAATCTGAGTTTTCCTTTTGCAATCGCAGATAGTGACTTTCGTGTTTGATAAAAAAGGTAAGAGTTTTCGTTCCGAATATTTTCCATATTTCTTTATTCAAACATGATTGTTTTCGTAATTAATAATTTTGTAATTTCGTATTAAATTATTTTTAATTATACGCGTATAAAGAATGTTGCTAATTTCTCTATACTAAAATTCATAAATATTTATCTTGTTTAATCAGACGATTTTTAATGTGGTAGTAGATAGTAGTTATATTTTCAACTATTAATAAGTTATCATCTATTTTCATGGTATAGTTGCATACGACCAAATAAGTAATTTGTGATAAGATTTTTAACATATAAATATAGAAACATCATGTTGCTTTTCGTGTTGGTATTGGAACATTGTATCCATCTAGGTTTTTAATTTAATAATTCGTGTTAGCTAATCTCGGGTGTAATTGATTTTTTTTAAAATTAAAAGTAGTGTTGAAAAGGAAGGGGATCTTGTATTCATGAATTCACTTCGCAAACGAATTTTCCGTTACAAAATTACAAAATAAATACCCTTCTCCATTTTGGATTGTTTTTTATAAATAAAAGAGAGAGAGAGTTTTATTACCATTTTCATATTAACAATCCATGCAATTTCGCTGTAAAATTTCTTTCAACGTAGAAAATTAAGTTTCTTTTTTTACCTAATTTAATATTAATCTAGAGCATGTGGGGAACCATACTAGATTGGATGATTATAAATGAAGCTTCTGACAAATATCATAAACAGGAAAAATATTAGATAAAATTTAAAACAAAAATTCTGAAAATGGAATATTCTTCCACTTTTAACAGTTAAATATTAACGTTCGCCTTAAACGTTGGCTGATCGTGTAGGACTTTCCAGCACTCTGCAATGAGAGTTCCGAGTATTGTTCATTTCCTACTGCGAAATGCCTGCCTCATCCATCCACACTCTACGTGCCTAAGATGTTGGCTGAACCTCTAATTTGTTCACGATAAATTTGCATCATTTGGAACGATTCGCGATACCCCCGTAAAGCAATGTCTTGTGATGCGTCGGTCAGAAGATAGACCAGCACTAAATTTGCTTAAAATGTTCCAAATGCGACTTTTTGGGAAGCCAAGGTTTTTTATGTCTCTTGCGCTGATGTTTGGATATGTGACAGAGTATGAGAATGTATTTTTCGGTTGTACCTGCCATCCGGCCCTATCCGGTCTACATCAGAGAGATTGGCTTGTCAAATAGTTTGTCTTCCTTAAGCTATTTATTACTTTCAAGATGGGTTTCAATAAAGTATGTGGGCTTTAGAAAAAAAATTTCTGATTCAACCGCGCGAAAGCTCTTACAGTTAGCCCACATTCAAATTAAAATAGAACCATCTCATATTATTCATTTTTTAAAAATTGCTCATTAATCAAGAGTTTCAATATGCAGCCCTGAGAAGATTCCTACAGCGCCACTGAATTATGGGTCCAAATACTACCAGAACTATCATACAAGAATCTATGGTTAAAAAGTCGGCCTAGATTTCTCAAGCATGATAAAATAAATGATGCAATTTTTTTACCTTATAATTAATTGATTTCATGAGCTCAGAAATATTTGAAAGCTTCTCGACTCTACAGGCGACACAATGCTTTAAAAATAACCGATTTAAAAATTTATTTATTCAAATTTTTAGTAAGAAACAAGAAACATACTTTATATGAAAAAAAGTTCCTGATTTCATTTTAACAATTAAAGTATAATTTAAAACAAGTATTTCAGGAAAGTACATTAGTTTAGAAACTACATTTATATGAGAAGATTGGATTTTAAGATCGCTCTGCGAGGCAACAGGACTTTTGCTGACGATGGTCCTTGAAAATTTAGATCTGGTTCACGTCAGAAGAACGACATCTGTGCTGACACCTCCCTCCAAAAAATTCCTCACCGCACCAATGGATGGACTCTGGACATAAAAAGTTTTAACTTGAGTCCTCCCCAATACACTGCAGTTGTTTAGTTTCTTCAGGATTAAGTTGGCGAACAAGAACACTAGAAAAACATTGCAATTCAAAAACTATATTAATCACAATATTTATGTATACATTGGAAGCTTTTAAACTTTGTTTCAAAGTGCTTTGGGTTGATCAAATTGAATTATCTTCCCGATAAAGCTTTTTAATCAATATATAATGTTAAAGGAGTATTTGTTTGCTTTCCTGAATTCAAAACAGATGATCATAAGAAAAAATAGCAAAATATCTAACGAGGAATCCAAATAAAAGAAAATCATTAGCTTTTATCAAGTTAGATTCTTTACACATGGAGTCTAAATAAGTATACACAGTGTCCTCTCACGAAGGCGTGTGAAAATGCATAGCAACTAAACTTCTTTACCTACTCAACTGACTATAGGTTCGAGATCGTTAGGATGTTAGTCAATAACTCGTTTCATTGCTGTAACGCAACCTTAATATATAAAACGTTTGTTAAAAAATGAGTCCTTGGATAATGGGACACAATACAATTTATTTTTACAAGAAATCTGTAAAAGTGTAAATACCGAAATTAATTAAAATAAATCTAAATTATTATTTAAAATTTATGCATTCTAATGATGGATAATTATATTTTTTTTCTAATCGAAAAGCACTCTTTTTTCTTATTTTTTCTAATTTTTACATCAACAATAATAGCAATTCTACCAAATGATTCAATAAACTCGTAAAAAAACAAGGAAAAAATGGTAAAAATAACATTTTAAATCTTAGGCTGATACGTCATATTATTGACATTCAAATCAAATGTTTTGTAGCTATTTTTAAACTTACGAAAACTTATCTATTCTTTTTGTTCAAAATTTACTTTTTCAACGATTTCTCTCTGTAGAAACTCAACGTGTACTAAATTGAAAAGTTTAAATCGCAAGATTTTTAAAATGAGGAAATTTCTTCGTTTCGCGATAACTGTTGCAAAGAAAGAATATATAGATTTTTTATTTATATAAATATCTTTAGGTGTTACATACATAAATATCTTTTATATATAAAAATATCTTTAGAAGTATAAAATTACAAAACACAGAGATAAAACAATTTTGATTTCGGTCGATGGAAAGTTTTAGAAATGTATTCATTTAGTGCGAGTTAAAGGTTTTAGTTAAAATTCTGTTTATTTCGGAAGGCTACAGTTTTTAAACTAAACATCAAATAAGTAAAATTTCCTTTCAAATATCCTCTACTCAGAAATTTAAATTATAATGCTATCTTTTAATTCAAATACAGATTAGGAATCCAACAAATTGAAACATTTTTGTGAGGGATAATTTAGATTTCATAAGTAGAATAAACCAACAATGTATTATTTTAAAAATAAACGCTACATGGAGCATTCCAGGAAATAGTGTTTATATGTAAAAAAATATTTCTTGAAATCAACTCTGATCATTTCAATAAAGGATAACAATTTTTTTAAAAATTAAAAAAAGTAAGATTTTATTTCAACGTGGATTAACAATTTTACAGGCACATATACTTTGATTACTTCCGAAACTTGCATACAAATTTACTAATGCACATATATAGGACTTTCAGAGTGCAGTAATCGATATATTTTCATTCTCGTTTGTATTTCTATCCTTAACAGTTAATAAGGATTAAAATCTAAAGAGAGAAGATTCATCAACTAAATTATTTGAATTGAACAATAGATTTTATTTGCTATCTACTATTCCAATACATAGCACAAAAATGTATGCTAATGAAAAATTTAATTCTATGAAATTTCGTGTTTAAATGAATTTTTTGGTTGCATGATTGAAACAAAGATTTTTGAGATTACATTCTTAAGCTAAAGACCACCTCTGGATTCACACCTGAAATTCGTCTTACCCATATGAGTGTAAAGATGTCCAACTAAGGCTTCTTATCATTGTATTTACGAAGATTTATATGCAGACTATTTTTTTTGGTTAAATTCTTTCCCATAGTAATCACACCTGAAGGGTTTCTCAATATGAATGCGAATATTTTGATTCAGGTGATCTTTTTGATTAAATTCTTTCCCGTTCTATTTTCCACATATTTTTCGCAATAATTGTGTTAACATTTGAAGCTTTTACTTTGTAAAAGAATGCTTTGGGTTTATTAAATTGAATTTATTTCAGTTCCAGCGTTTGTAATCAATATATAATGTTAAAAAGGTGTTTTCTTGATTCCTGAATTCAAAACAGAGGGTCATAAGCAATGATTGTAAAATAGATAATTTGCAATTATTAAATAAACAAAAATCCAGCGGGGAACAAAAATAAACAAAAATCTTTAGCTTTCACCAAACCAGCTTTTATATGCGTCATGTCTAAAAAGGTATATACAAAGTCCTCTCACGAAGGCATGTGAAAAAGAGTTCCAATAAAATTTGCTTATAGAGTCAACTGAATATGGGTTCGACATTCTTAGGATCGGATGCAATCACTCGTTTCTTTTCTGTAATGCGACGTTAATACATGAAACGTTTGTTAAAAAAAATAATTCTATGGATTGTGGGCCTCAATATGATTTATTTTTACAAGAAATCTGTAAAAGTGCAAATATCGAAACTAATTAAAATAAATCGAAATTGTTTTCTAAAATGTTACGCTCTTTACAGTTGAAAATATATATATATATATATTTCTCAGCAAAATGTACTCAATTATTATCATTTTTTCTCATTTTTTTTATATCCACGATAGTAGAAATTCTACCAAATGATTCGATACAACTTGTAAATAAACAAACAAACAAAAATGGCAAAAATTAATGTTTTAAAAAAGTAAGCTCATATGTCAAATGATTGAGATTCAATTAAGTAGTTTAGTAACTATTTTTAAATTTCCGAGAACTTAGTCATTAGTTTTAGTAAAAATTACTTTTTCACAAATTTCGTTTAGTCAGAACTCACCAATTACTAAAATGAAATTTTTAAATCACAAGATTTCTAAAATAAAAAATTTGTAGTGAGGAAACGTTAGAAATTTTTTCGTTTCGTGATAACTGTTGCAAAGAAAGAATGTATTAAATATTTTATTTATATAAATATCTTTAAAAGTTAAGCAATAATTTTTTAATGTAAAATTAGGACATTCAATTATAATAATTTAGCTTCGGTAATTAACATACAGGACACAATTCTACAAAATTTTAAGAAGCCCAATTTGCCAAACGGAAGAAATTATTTGTTCGAAGCTAATCATATTTATATTTAGGGGTTGGCTCGAATTCAGTTTCCATCAAAGTCCTAATTGTATAACAAAGGCGGAATTCTGAATTTCAAATAGAACTTATGTGACGTGGAAGTAAGATGAAGTTAAACGATGCAAATATTGTTCTTCATACAAATAACTTGAAGTTGCATGAAGTTTAAAATTACAAAATAAAGAGATGAAACAGAGATTTCATTCGATGTAAAGTTTGAAAAATGTATTCATTCTATGCAATTTAAAATATTTCACTAGAATTCTGTTTATTTCGAAACGCGACCGTTTTTAAATTAAATATCAATTTAGGGAAATTTCACTTGAAACATTCTGCAATCAGAAAAATAAATTGTAATGCTATTTTTAATTCAATTACATTTTAAAAATCTATAAAACAGAAACTATTTGAGAGGAATAGATTTAGGTTTTAAATAGAATAAAATAACAATACACTGTTTTAACAATAAACACTTCAAGGAAACATCGAGAAATTAATGTTTTATATTTAAAAAAGTATTTCTTGAAATTAATTCTGATCATTTCAATAAATGATAACAATTTTCTATTAAAAATAAAAAAAGTAAGATTTTATTTGAATGGCTCAACAACTTTACAGGCACAAATACTTTGTTTACTTCCGAAAATTGCATACAAATTTACTAATATATGTATATAGGACTTTCAGAATGCAATAATCGCAATGTTTTCTTTCTCGAATGTATTTATATCCTTAACAGTTCATAATGATTAAAATGTAGAGAGAGAAGATTCATTAATAAAATTAGCTCAATTGAACAACATATTTCATTTGCTGGCTACTATTCAAATACACGGCAGAAAAAAGTATACTTAAGAAAAAATTTAATTCTTTGAAATTTCGTGTTTAAATGTCTCTTTTTGTTGCATGATTGACAACTTTAAAACTGAGATTGCATTTCCTAGCAAAATGTTGAGGAATCACACCTGAAAGTCGTCTCACCCATATGAGTGTAAAGATGTCCAACTAAGGTTTCTTATCACAGTGATTGCGAAGTTGTCGGTTTAGGCAACTTGTTCGGTTAAATTTTTTCCCACAGTAATCACACCTGAAAGGCTTCTCAACACTATGAATACGATGATGTTGAGTAAGATGTTTTTTCGATGAAATTCTTTCCCGCAGATATCACACTTAAAACGCTTCTCACCACTGTGAATGCGAAGATGTCGAACGAGGTTACTTTTTTTAGTAAATCCTTGCCCACAGATATCACATTTGAAAGGCTTCTGTCCAGTATGTGTTCGAAGATGATCTTGGTATATAAATCTATTGGCGAATTGCATCCTGCACCATGTACAATGTAAAAGATTTTTACCAGTGTGCAGACGTTTATGTTTATCCAGCCTACTTCGATGAGAGTAGGATTTGCCACAGGTGTTACATTTATACGGTTTATAATATGTGCGCGTAATGGATTGTTTGTTGGTAGCAGAAGTCGTTTCTTTCTGTTCTAAAAGATCAACTGCTTTCATGTCGATTCGATTGCACTTGACGTTTGATTCCATGGAACTTTTAACAGACTCTCGCAAAATGTTATCCTCCAGTTTAGTATTCATGACATTTATTGTAGGTTTCTCAATTATCCTATTCGAATCATTTGATTTTCCAATGGAATCTTCAACTGTGACATCATTCTTGCATTTATTCTTTCTTGTTGCTTTCTTAGGTATTCTAATCTGTTTTGAGCCACTATCTGGTGATTCACTTAATGTAGTATGATCATTTGTATTTGTAGTTGATTGTCTATTGGTAGAAGGTGTCGTTTTGTTAAGTTCCAAATCATCAACTGCTTTAATTTAGGATGCGTTGCACTTGACGTATGATTCTATAGAACGTTTTACGGACTTTTGCAAAATATTGTCATCCTGCTCTCTCTTCACGAAAATATTTGTGGGTTCTTTAAACAATTTATTGGAATCAGTCGAGCTTCTAATAGGACCTACGAGTGTGATGTTCTTCTTGAATTCATTCTTTGTAGCTGTCTCAATTATCCTATTGGTATCATTTGATTTCCTAATGGAATCTACGATTGCGACATCTTTCTTGCATTTATTCTTTCGTGTTGACTTCTTAGGTATTCTAATCTGTTTTGAGCCACTCTCTGCGCATTCACGTAACGTAGTATGATCACTTGAATTTTTAGCATCTGTTTCTTTGTAGTCAGCATTTTTTGTGTGGACGATAAGGAAATGGTCAGTGTACTTCGTTATATCTCTAAAAGTTTTACCACAACATTTCCACAGTATACGGTTCATTCTGCAATGCTAGTCTACTTTCGACACAACAGTTACGCAAATTTTTGTTTTGTGCAGTTAAGTTACCTTTTAGTCAAAAGAAAATGATAAAAAGTAAGCGTTCAGATGAAGAGGATATTTTCATTCATACCAGTTACAGTTACTGAATTCGTATATTTTAAGTTCAAAATTGATTGATTTAAATTTTTTAACCTCATAGAAGCTACATAAGGTTGTTTTCGATGGACACGTATATTTTTAGCGTCTATCAAGTGACAAGGAGGACAAGTAAATTTTACGTCTCCTGAATAGGTTTCCATACAAAAAACATTTTCAGATTTTAAGATTAAGTCATGCTGTCTATAAAAATTAATATTTTAAAATTTCTCTCTCCTTTTTAATACTATTTAATTTTTGTTATTATTATATTTATTATCCAGAATACTTTTGCTCATTGTCTTTGGCATAGTGCTTTCTTCCCAGAATTCCCAAAAAAGACCGCAAAATCAATTACGGCATTTAATGTTATTTGCTGTTATTTGTAAGTCGAAATCCAAACCGGCAAGGCAACTGATCGCTTTTTGTTTACATCATTCAGATTATCTTTCCTAGAATAGTTTGTAGCAATCAAACGTTAAAATACTTGATTATTAACAGTGACAGAGCTCTCAAAGTAAGGATGCAAGGTTTTGCTTATACCATAAAGGATTTCCTTATTAAAGCACATTTTCTTTTTGCTATCATCAGCTGTCTCTTAAGTACTTTTAAATCCCTGATTATTCGGAGAAACTCTACCTATAATGGTTGGTATTTGTATCCTGAAACATTTCTCCTGAAAATAATTTAATAAATCATTAAATGTAATTAAAAGTCTTGTTCCTTGATTATTTATAATATCATACTTCATTATCTAGAGGAACTGGGGAAGTGCTGTATAATTGTTTTCTAATTCAATAGTTGTGTCCTGTAAAGAATCTTGAGAGGGTTGAGAGATGCATAAGCCTCCAACTATGAATATTGCTGGAGATACGTATTGTTGAGTATTCAACTAAGACTTCCGAAAATCACATAATCTAATAACATTTAGAGTTTTTCTATGCACAATGTTTGAAAGTAGAAGATATTAAACACAGGAATTAAATTACCCAAATGACACAGTAATATACTCATGCAATTTCCAATCTTTTAAGTCTTGAAATCTTTCTTAATGTATTTTAAAAGCCGCATTTAATAGCAACATGGCAGTTATCGTTAACAAAATTCATACATTCGATTTTATGTTAAATGACAAGAACAACACCGAAGCTGGTAGCCACTCGCTGAACAGCAACTCATTGCATCTCTAATACATTGAACTCGATAATATAACGTGCAAAGATTCCTTCTTGACCTGCTTTTAAAGGATCCGAGAATCGAAATCTAGCTTCGATGGTTAACAACGTCAGCTCTGACATGCGATTGTTATGATCAGAGTACTACTATCTTTAACATGTGATAAAGAGATGATTTTTAAGATTTGATTTGTGATTGATTGACTTGCTTATAATCTTTGCATTTAAACAAACTACACGAATGCTGCCAATTTTGCTATTTAGAACCAAGTTCAAGGAATGTGAATCGTACCTGAGAACACATGATCGTCTGCATATAACCTACACATCGCAAATGAGGATATATGAGACTAGATAGATTTAAAAAGCATAAGTCCTACAATAAGAGATATTTGTCTCAAGAGTCGCAGAGTCTGGAACCCATGACAAGAGAAAACAACGCTCTGCGTGTTTTCGCTATAGAAATCAATGTACTATAAGGACCTCATCTTTATGAAATTTTATACCTGTAAAGACTTACTGTTGCGGAAATGTTAGTGATAAATCATTTCATATAAATGAAAGTTATTGTTATCATTCTCAGGGTAAAATCTTTAATCAGAAACCAGAATCTTTTGAAACGCCTTTTGTTATGAATTTTCTGTGTAATATAGTTTTTTTATGTTTTAATTGTAACGGAAGGAACTACCATGTTACAATATATATATATATATATATATATATATATATATATATATATATATATATATATATATATATATATATATATAGTTCAGTTTGCTTTGAATTAGATATTTTATTTCAGTTACTCCAGTTTACAATCAATAATTTTAGCATTTTCAGCGAATTTCATGTACATATCTTTGAGTCACTCTTAAGATATGGATGGACATTATGATATTTAAATTAGGTAGAAGCATTTCACAATTTTTACATTTGTAATTTCTCCCTTTAATCAATATTTTACAATCCCTTACTCGTTTAACATTATACGAAAAGTTACGCTTTTATTTTTGCAGTTAAGTTCTTGTTATTATTTCTTGAGCTATCCACTAAAATATGTAGCTTATTAAATCCTGCAGTTCTTTTATAGTTTTTTTCCCGCATTAATCTTAAAAACATTACGGCTATAGATACAAGGAAACAAATTACTTCTCGTGTATTGAAAAATGTTCAACTAAAGTGTATAAAAAAATAAAACGAAGCTATTTTTCGAAATGTTTTAAATATATGAAAATTTTTAGAATAAAATATTTTCGATTGATATATATTTAGATATATCTTAAGGTTATACAGATTATCTCATCTAATATTAGAATTTTCCATAGGATAATATTGTAATTCATTCTGGAGATACGAACTTTGAAGACGAACTGAGGACAGGGCACCCTTCCAACCTTGACTACCGTATTTATGGACATTATTGGAGGAAATTGTAAATCAATCAAGATGGAATGTAGTACATAAAATTGAATATATGTTAACAAACGGTTTTCCGCTATTTGGAGAAGTTATGAAAAGTGAAAAGCTTTAAAGTACGGAAAATTTCACAATAATAGTGATCAGAATAAGCATCACATCGTCCCATATCTGTTCTCTCATGTAAAAAGCAAGTCTTTTTATGCAGGATTAAAACAGGTGTTGATAAGTACATTACCTTTGATAATATCGTCACAAAAGACAATGACTTGTTAAGTCAACAAATACCCTTTTCATATCAGAAAGCAAATATTAAAGGAAAAAAATTTATTATATGTATGGCAATCTTATGAATTGTAAGATTGTTGAGATATGATTCATTACGAGGTTTTCGAAATCTAATTTAATAGTTGTTTTGGATACATGCGTTTAGAACTAAAGAGAGTGAAACAGAAACTAAACTGAAAAGAATCCTATACTCGGCAATCGGAAGAAGGACATTCCTCTTGTGATTCAAGAAAAACTTTTGAGTTAAGTTCTGTTTGACAACACACATTTTACACCCCTGACTTTACTCTATTGCTCCGAGAGACTATCACTTCTCCTGTTTCTTAAGAAACCTTTTAGACTGAAAAGTCTTCGATTCTTTAAAGCAAGTACGTAACGCTTTCGAACATTTCGCCTTGCCCTATCCAACTGCAATGTACATGGAAGGAATTGATAAGATGCGAAGAGGATCGGAGAAGTTCAAACAAAAAAGTGGGGAATAATTTATTATTATTATTATTGAATGAAAGTAAAGTAAGTGTCTGATAAAAGGAACGGAAAATACTTATGAATCGACCTAATAAGTCGTTGAATTGCAAAAATAATGTTCAAGTTCTAATAACAATCATTTTGAAGCCAAACGCTAAAAATATAAACTAATTTTTTTATTGCAAAAGTTATTCACAACCTAAATGATTATGTGTTGAGCACAAACTTTCAAAATAGTGAACAATAGGGACAATAGAAATTAATAAAAAAAATCACACTTATGAAAAACTAAACAAAATTTAAAAAGACACCCATCGTCGATTTTAGTAAAAATGAAATGTATTTATAAAAACATTATAAATTTAATTCTTTTTTTTAAGAACAATAATTTTTAAAAGAAATAAAAAAAGCAGAATGTAAAAAAATATATATATAATTTTAAAAATTGTTTTATAATCAAGCAATTGTTTTTGGAACTCATGCATATCCGAGTGCTAGTATCTAATATAATGCAGGTTTTAAGACATTATTAAATTTTTTAGTACGTTAAATTAAACGTAGTAAATGAGCGTGTGTCACAGAAAAGAAAGAATCTCTGAGGAAATATCCCTGCGTAAAAAGACAAATAATTGGAACACTTTCTTTTCCCCACAAGATTTGTTTCAGGCGGTTCCTACTTATTTTCATAATTTTTTTCATTTTTTTCAAGTCCTCTACTCTTCTCTTTTAACTGACAGTGAACTGATTTATTGCTTGGAAACTATTTTTATACAGAACGACAAAGAGTATTATCCTACTAACTGTGGAATCTTAATTTTTCTTAATGGAATCACTCCTTCCATTTCGGTAAAAATGAAGTAAATGAAAATTATAAAGGAATATTGAATTCACACAGGCAAAGGCATTGTCTTAAGGTAAACCTCACATAAAATTTTAATTTTAAGAATGTAATACTTAATTTTTTTATATATATACAGGAAGAAATTCTACATTAATCTAATTTCCACTGGAATAATCCTAGAGAACAAATTTTTGAGGAAATGACATGTAAGCTATCAGATGAAGCACCTTCCAAGTACTTGTGCATAAAAAAAATAAATTTATTCTCTCTGATGGCAATATTGCTGTACATCATGTATTAAGTAGGAATAAAGAAATATTAAAATAATTCCCCCCCTCAGTTACAAAGCGCAAATATTGTGGGCCTACTGAAAGACCTAGAAACGCCATCACTGATCAAAGGGTGGATGTGTATAAGAATAAAAAAATTAATATTTAAATTAAGTGTTAAATACCTGAAGCGGTAATTTATATCAGGAGTGAGCTCATTGCGATTTTCTGTTAAGAAATTCTAAGAAACCTTTTCAGTAATTGTAATTGTTAAGAATAAAAAAAAATATTTACTTTTAAATTTGACTTATATCCGTAAATTTTTTCAGTAATTGTAACTGGCAAAAATAAAATTTGTCTATGGTTGCTGTTGAATACACACTCATAACCTTATTATGTCGACTAATCATTATTTTTTAGCATTCAATTTAAGTTAACAAATATTTAATTATTCACTGTAAAACACTGAAATGTTGCAGAAAATCATTCAGCGATATAACAAAGTACACTGACCACTTTTTTATCGTCCGCGCAAAAAATGCTGATTTCAAAGGAGTAAGCGATGAAAATAGAAATAATTACACAGGTTTCAGGAAATCTCAAGATTAATTCTTGGAAAAATAGAAGAAGAAGCGTGGCAAAAGATGCAAAAAGGTAGTCTCTACTGCAGGTCACGATGAAAGTTCATCTCATTTCAGCAGATCAGAATATGAAATTACGCTGCTTTTTTTTTTTTGACTAGGTATAGGGATAACACCACATAGCAAAATTAATTTAAAAGCTCCAGCGATTAAAACGAAAAATGTAACTCATTTGAAATTAAAGAATCCGAAGTCTTAGTTCAGAAAGATATTTCATCGGCAATCAATAAACCTTCTATTACAATCTAACCGATAAACCACTCGAGCGTAATATTTGTAACAAATGCTTCTCTGGTAATAGTAGTTTCCATAGTCACCGAAGTTTTTATATCGGCGAGTACGCCTACAAGTGTGAATCCTGTTCGAAAGCATTTACTCGTAAAGATAACTTAAAAACACATCTTCGATCCACTCTGGATTAAAACCTCACAAGTGTGACATTTGTGCGAAGGAATTTTCTCACGAGCGTAACCTCAGTGCGCATCTTCACACTCATAGCGGAGAAAAGCCCTATAAGTGTGATTTTCGTGAGAAAATATTTGCGTTGAAATGTAACCTTAGTGCTCAAAGAAGTAGTCACACTAATTTAATACATACGTAAATATTATTTCTTAAATATGGAAGTTTTCTAAAGAAAGTCTTTAAAGAAAGCGATTTTTCATCGCAAAGGGGAAAAATTTATTATAATAAAACTAATTTGAAATTTGTTCACGAAGTAAATAACTCTTGAAAGGGCACGGAAAGAAAATTGTTATTATACCATTAGGTAAGGAAATTTCCTTTCTTTAGCAACATAGAAGTTTTAACGGCTTTCAATACGTATTTCCATGTGAGCAATATGTGTATGTGGTGAATAGTTCGCAGAAAAAAAAAATTTTTGAAGGCGCATTTGAAGGCGAAACATAGTACTCATATAAATTCGGATTTGAGTTATTTTAAAACTTTAAAGGAAAAGTTTGAAAAAGAATAACATTACAGTCTCTATTTACTGCTCGTTCTTTAACAAACAATCGTGTTTCTGAGGCTAGTTTTCAAATTTCTTTATTAATCGCTAAAACTGGAAAAAATCACACTATAGGAGAGATTTTGATAAAACCGTCGATATCAGCATTTCTAATAACGGTGCTGGAAAAAGATGACAAAGATGTAAAAGCTTTGCCACTCAGTAACAATACTGTTAGCAGAAGAATAGACGAAATGAGTGAAGATATTGAGAAACAACTTGTTGAAAAGCTGAAAACAAGAAATTTCTCAGTACAAATGGACGAATCAACCTTGAGAGACAGTGAGGCAGTATTGATAACCTATGTAAGCTATATTGATGAATGTCATTTTGCTGAAGAAATGCTGTTCTGTAAAAGATTAGAAAGCACCACTACCTCCAAAGATATATATAATAAGTTAAAAAAACTACTTAGATGCCAATGATATACCAATGAAAAATATAACATCTTGTGCTTCAGATGGCGCTCCCCTAATATGATGGTCAAGAAAAATGGCTGCTTAATATTGATGAAAGATGCGAATCCAGAAATTATTATTGTACTTGTGTTATCCATAAGGAAAAATTGGTAGCTAAAAATATCTTGCCTGTTCTAAATGAAATACTACATGCAGTAATAAGGTGTGTTAATACTATTAAATCTAGTGCCAAATGTGAGCGTCTTTTCAAGTTATTTTGTGAAGAACAAAATGAAGACCATGTGAGACTTTTACTTCATCCTGAAGTAAGATGGCTATCCAAAGGAAACTGCTTGAAAAGATTTATGCAACTGTTTGAAGCTATTAGTGTTTTTTTAAGCGAAAAATGTGAAATGAAGGATCTGTTAACAATCGATGGTAAAGCATTTGTAAGTTATTTAGCCTATATCTTTGAAAAACTAAATATATGAAATAAGCAACTTCAAGGACCAATTAAAACACTCGTCGATGCAAAGGCAAAGATATTTGGTTTCATTACCAATATAGAGTTGTATCAGAAACATATTAAAAACAGAAACTTTGACCAGTTTCATTGGTTCCAAAATTGTGAAGTAACTGATGCTGCTGTACTTGTTATTGTCAATCATTTGAATACTATATCCGCCGATATAAAAGAAAGATTTTCTGATTTAAAACAAATTGATTTCCCAACATGGATGATGCAGCCAATATTAGTGGAATTTTCTGATATATCAAATATGCAGTATCAAGAAGAACTCGCAGAATTGCAAAATGATGAATCAGTAAAACTTTATTTAATATAAAAGGAGCGATGGCATGGCTTTGTGAAGGAACTAAAATTAAATACCCAAATGCAACCCAATGTGCAAGAAAACTTTTACTACCGTTTCCATCTTCATATTTAGCTGAATGTGGATTTAGTGCCGCAAAAGATTTACTGATGAAAAAAGAAATCGATTTTTTATAACACAACGTGGAGACTTGAGATTAAAGCTAAGTAAATTGGAACATAATATAAAATCTCTGTGCAGCAAGCAGCAAGCGCAAGGATCGCACTAAAATAATATAGAAAAATCAATATTGAATTTATTTAGAATTTCAGTTTTATTATATGTTTTGAAATTTTACTTACGATGTTTTTATAGCAATTTCGTAATGATTTCTTCCTAAAACCTATCATATATATTTCTTAAGGACACAAAATAATTTTTAAATGTTACAAATTATGTATGGGGGGGCATAAAAATTTCAGAAGTGTTAAGGTGGGGCATTGCCTAAAAAAGGTTGGGAAACACTGTTCTAGACAGAAGTGTGGAAGATATGAGTTACACAAAAAGCATGTTAATGTGATGAAAGCAATCAAAAATTTTATACTGGAAATTTTACTTTTGTTTTTCTCCAATTTTTGAATACAGTTTTTTAGAGAACCAAATATTATTTGCTTGATTCGTAAGAATATTTATTATCTAATAAATAAAAATTATCTTACTAAACTCTCGGTGTTTCTCTTGTGATCGCCGATAGTGACATTGCTGTTTGATTAAAAGGTGAGAGTCTCCGATTGGAATTTTTTTCCACATATGTATTTATTGAAAAATGATTGTTTTCACAACTAATAATTGTATAGTTTTGTATTAATATATTTTTTATTTTATATATTCGAAGAATATTGCTAATTTCTGCATATTAAAATTAATTTTTCAAATCTTCTAAAACATTTACTTCATGTGCTTAAACTATTTTTTAACACTTTAGTGGGAAAAAAATCATATTTTTTCAGCTATTAAACAGTTATTCTCTACATTCAAGGCATTGTTACATACGATGAAATAAGTATGTTGTGATAGGATTTTGAACGTATAAATATGGAAACGTCACGTAGCCTTTCGTGTTAGTTTTCGAACTTTGTATCAATCTGTATATTTGATTTAATATTTCCTGTTAGCCAATCTCAACCGTAAACGAGATTTTTAAATTTTAAGTTGTGAAGGGAAGGACGAAAATCTTGGATTCACAACAACCCCACTACGAAAACAACTTTGAATTCGCGAACATAAAAATTTATTAACTCCTCCTCTTTGGATTTTTTTTTGATAAATGAAAGATAGTGTGTGTATGAGAGAGAGAGAGAAAGAGAGAGAGAGTGTTATTATTACTTTCATATTGGCATTCTATGCTATTTCGCTGTAAAATTCCTTTCAATGCACGAAATAAAATCCCCATTTTTAAGTAATTTAATATTATTTCAGAGCAGGGATGGCCCAACCTCGTGGCATTGGATGAGTGCAAATGGCTCTTCTGTCAAGTTTGATGAACAGAAGAAATGTTACATAAAACTTAAAACAAAAATTCTGAAAATAGAATAAGCTTCAATTTTTACAACTTAAATATTGAGTGATTATTTTTGCTAAGCAATCATATGAGTTTGATTGAATGATTGTCTATTTAAGTCACGATAAGAAGCAGCAGGTGGGATGATGGCGACAGATCCCGTTATTTCGAACCCGGTGAAGTGACGAGAACGCTACTTGAACTGACACCTCCCTCTCTAAGCTTCCACACCAGACCATAGGGAAGTTTTGGATATCGATCCGATTTAACGTGAATTTGCCCAGCTACACGGCTGGAATTTAAGAACATTAGAGCTAAGAAGTACAACTCGACGAAAGTGATGTCGATCGCGATTCCTCAACCATAGATTAGCAGATTCTATTCTGTTTTCTGTCGAATAACCCCTAACACTGAATGCAAGACTGCATAGAAAGTGATCATTTTATTTGGAATTTGAACTCTCCTGTCAAGAAATTGGCACATTGTATGGAAAAAACAGATTACCCTTGCCCTATAATATTCTTGTATATAGTGCTGCCCAAAATTCTTTAAAATGCGTCTCAAAAGCAAAATATAAAAATATTTAAATTTTCACATTTTTATTAAAAAAAAAAATGTTTGCAATATTTTTTATATATAATCGATTCTTCGACATTTATTTTGAAATAAAAATTTATAATATCAGTTTATCACACCAAACTATAGCCACAAGAATTTTTCTAAATCAGTTTATTACATCAAACTATACCACAAGAATCGAAAAGTTGAGAAATTCAGTTGAAAAATCTTTAAAAAGCAGTTGAATTAATTTTAATTTTTTTTCTTTTGCCATGGATGTGTGTAAAAGCAACGAAATAGTTGTTTTCGTATCGTTAAAAGACACAACCAAGTATGAATATCTCTTCGTTGCAATAAAAACGACGATGAAAAGATTTTCCTTATCTATGAAACATTTATCAGCTATCGTAACCGATTGAGCCCCTGCCATGGTTGGTAAAATGGGGGACTCTTTGAAATGGATAATGATGCCGTTGCTGACGACAATACGCTTTTGGTGGCAAATCATTGTATTGTATATCAGGACAATTTATGTAGAAATTTTTTAAAAATGGAAAGTGTATTAAGCATTCTTATAAAAACCATCAACTTTATAAGAGCAGAAGGACTTAATCATAGACAATTTGAAAAGTTTCTTAAAGTAATGGGAACGGAATTTACAGATGTGTTATATATTATACGGAAGTAAGATGGCTCATTAAGAGGAAAATGCTCAAAAGATTTTACGATTCGAGAAGTGAAATAAAAATATTTATGGAAAAAAAAGGGAAACCTGTGAATGAATTTGAAGACGAGATTGGATTTTAGATTTAACTTTTTTAGTTGACTTAACAGAACATTTAAAGCATTTAAATTTGAGACTTCTAGAAAATTTCAGTTCATTATTAATATGTTCCAAACAGTAACGGCATTCAAAAGAAAGTTGAAATTTTGGCGCAATCAAATAAAAGTAAAAGATTTGACACATTTCAGTTCTTTGGATGCATATAAACCTGTGAGTTGCATAAAATAAGCTGCATTAGTTTTTGATGTAATTCAAGAGCTTGAAAGTGGATTTCAAGATTTTCGAAAAAAATGAAGAGTATTTTAACGTATTTTTTACCACATTTCCTCTAGAAATATATAAATTACCTTCAAATCTTCAAGTAAAATGCATTGAAATACAAAGTGACATTCAACTGAAATAAAAACGTGGGAATGTTCCTTACGGTAGTTTTATAAAGATTATATACCCCGCGAAAAATATCCTAATTTTCTCAATCATAATTTATTAATGTCTTCAGCTTTTGGCAGTACTTATATTTGTGAACAATTATTTCAAAGAATGAAGCACACAGAAAACAAAAAAAATAGGACAAAGATCACTGACAAACATCTTGAAAATGCAGTAAGAATTGCTACCTTGTTTATTGTACCTGATATCGAAAAGCAAATTCATCCATCTCATTAATTCGAATTTCTTCTGTCTTTATGAAATCAAACTAAATGAAACGAAATTTTAACAAATTTAAAATAAATATATGCCAATACATATCTGAATCAAATTTTCAAAAAAATTATAATAAAAAGAAGTTAATTTATTTTAATAAAACTACATAGAGTTAACTTTTATTTCAATTTGTTGAAAAAATATTTTATGTCTGGCACAGCAAATTTCCTTTTCGCAAAGTGGCCCTAAAACGTTCATAGTTTAGACTCCCATGCCCTATGGTATTCGACTCACGGTTTTAGGCTTCTGTAGCTGGGTGGTCATGGTAGCGATATCGAGGCCAGCTTTGATGACGTCGAGGTTAATGCCACTAAAGACCCATTGTGTTCCTGTGCTGATGCAACATAGAGTAGCGAGACCTCAGTACTTCCGCTAGTTTGACTTGGAAGCTTGGAAATGGAGTTGCAGGTCACTTGGTTTGAAATAACGAGATCCTTTACCAATAGTCCTTGTATTGCATCAAAGCGTGATGTTGATACACAATTTGCCAATAATTATATGAATATCGAATTATTTTAAGGTGCTAGTACACCATGAAAACAAGATTTTGTGTCCAAATATGATTTTTTTTTTAAATTTTTTGTCTCATTATAAAATTAAACCTTTTATCTTGAAAAATAAGTTTAAATTTTGTTTCAACCTTATTTAGGAAGTGAATTTTATTGCTGTTTCTTTAATTACTTGATCGCGAATTTCACTGAGCAGAAAGATTCTAACAGAACTTTTTTGAAAAATATTTCATTTCTGTAAAACACAATATCTCAAAATGATAAGCATCAATGAACTGAAAATTTTTATGTATGTATTTCAAGTCTTTTTACGCAGATTATTACTCTCATCGCACTGAGAAGTAATACAAGGTCTTTGGTTACTAATTTCGTAATATTTATACGCTTTCAATGAACGAGAACGACATTTCAGCCTGTACCCTATCTGTATATTCCTCCACACAACGACATTAGGAGGAATAGGAATCTTAAGCGATTACTACAGCTCCGCTGAATTATGGGTCCGAAAATATGAAGAGAGAATTGATGAAAAAAGAGAACTATTTGATTCAATATCTTTAATCACAATAATAACATTTTGATAAATAAAAATTGTTATTTCTCTGCTTTTAATTAATTGATTTCATGAGGTCAGAAGTATGTAAAACCCACTAGACTCTACGGACTCACACAGTGCTTTAAAAATAATTGATTTACATACTTTCTTTATTGAATTTTATGTATGAAACAAGTAAGATACTTAGTGTGAAATTATATCCTGATAACAAACAAAACAAATTTAAAACATTTTAACAAACAAAATATAATTTAAAACATGTATTCCAGGAAACTGCATTAGTTTAGAAACTAAATTTATGTGAAGAGATTTGTTTTTTAAGGTCCTTCTGAGATGCAACAAGACGGCTAAGGGTAACTGACCTTGTTATATTACATCTGGGTCAAGTGAAGAGGAAGAAATTTAGCCTGACATCTCTCTCAAAGAAAATTCCACATCGCCACAATGGGTGGACTCTGGACCTAAAATAGGTTTAACATGAATCAGCCTCACTTCACCGTGCTTCTATAGCGCCTTAATATGAAGTTTGTGACCATGTATAGTAGTAATCTAATGCAATTTAAAAAGATTATTAATCGTTATATTTATGTATACATTCGAAACCTCATCGGAATTATCAAATCAGGATTATTTATCGAGTCGGCTGACAATGAGTTCGAGATTGTTAAGATCAATAATTCGATTCTTTTCTACACATCGACGTTAATACATGAATTGTTTCTTAAAAAATAAATTCATAGATTTTCCACCACTGTACGATTAATTATTACAAGAAATCAGTAAAAACGTAACCCTCAAAATTAATTAAAATAAATCTAATTAAAAACTAATGCACTTTACTATTGGATATATATATATATATATTCTAAAGAAAGTGTACTCGATTCTTAGTATTTTTTCCTGTTTTTTATGTCCACGATAGTAGCGATTCTACCAATTAATTCAATACAACTCGTAAACAAATAAAAAAGTATTCCAAAATCAACTTTTCTAATTACAAAAGATAACATGTCAAAATATTGAGCTTCGAATCAGTCGTTTTGTAACTATTTTTAAATTTACGAAAACTTTGCTATTCATTTTTCTAAAAGAAACCTTTTCATAGATTTCGCTTTGTCAGAACTCAAGAAACACTAAAATGAAATTTTTAAATCGCAAGATTTCTAATATGACGAAAATTGTGCTTCAGTTTATAATTTCTTCATTTCGCGGTAACAATTGCAAAGAAAGAATATATAAATTATTTTAAATATATTTAGGTATTAAAGCAATAATTTATTTCAATATATATTTATTTTATCAAATGTGAAATGAGGTGATTCAATTGCGACATTCTTGCTTCGGTGATTAATGTTACAGACATAATTTTACAAAATTTTAAGAGACCGTACTTGCCAAACGGACGAGATTGTTAGTTCAAAGTCAACAATAATTATGTTGAGCAGTTGGTTTGAGTTAAGTTTTCATCGAAGCTTGCCAAGTGTAACAAAGGAGGAATTCTGAATTTCAAATAAACCTGATGTGATGCGGAACTAAGATGTTGTTAAAAGATGCACATATCCCTCCTTATATAAATAATTTGAAATTGCTTTCATTCGAAGAAAAAATAATTCTCTTTATATAAAAATACAAAACACAGAAAAATAAACAATTTGGATTTTCTTCTATTCATACATTGAAGAATGTAATCATTCTGTGCAAGTTAAGAGTTTTAGTTAGAATT
>BMAW01108431.1:0-43179 GCA_019974015.1 Nephila pilipes | reverse complement strand
CACACACACACACACACATATATATTTACATATATGAAAGTGGAAGTAGCTGTATAAGATCCAAGTGAATATGATCAAACTTCGTTGACACGCGTCACTGAATTTTGGAAATGGTGCTGAAGTTAAGCTATCCACCTTAGAGAGTCGATATGGACAGCATTGTCTAGTTCAAGATGCACAATCTTTGTTTATGTTAAGGCTACACTTAATGATTACGAATGAATTTTGATGCGGTCTTAATTGCAAAGTGAATTAAATCGTGGAAGCTACGAGCATCTAAACACAGTTTCCAGAAAATTTCAACCAAATAGGGACACGTAGTATCAGTAAATGCTTGACAATGTAACTCTATGTTTGATTAGAATTTTATTTTCAGTTTCAAAGAATTACAAAAATTTACTATTTAGTTAATTGACTATCATTTGTTTGTGAAGATGGAATTTCATGATATTCTGCAGGATCTAGAAGTTAGGTACGAGTATCATTAATGAGAGTCTACTTTATCAGTGCTTTTAATGTCATATTTTTGCTGTGAACTGAGAAATGAAATCAAAAAGTTAATCTTGTCTCGAAAAAATTTTTCAAGATTTGTTTGATAGCAATGTTTAAAGTTTAATATATTCTAAGTAAATCAGTATAAATATTTTAGAATGTTACTTGGTAAGTGTTCTCTTTTTTTATGCAAATAGCCAAAACTGGCCATACACTAGATAACATAAGAACGTATTTGTAATCTGAATGAAACTTTATAAATTCAAGAATGAAAGAAAAGCGGAACGTAATTACAAGAAAAATGCTTGAAAATAGAAAAGGATCATTGCTGAATCCTGGTGACGAGTCACATGTGTTTATTCACAGTAGCAAGCCCCTTATGAGAAAAGACACACCAATCACATAAAAATAGCAATATCATAATGGATGAAGGAAACTGTTTAAACTACTCTTTTAGAACAGATGTTCCTTCTCTTATCTCGTGATAATTAAAATATTAACCACATTTAATAAATATTAATAAACTTACAAGAATTATGTTTGATTATCATACTTTGTTATTTTTTTTATTCATTTTTATTTAGAAAACTTACGATATTTTAATCATAAGATTGTGAACCATATTTAGTCCATGGTACTAACAAAGAGTTTCTTGAGGAACAAAAGTACGAAAAAGGAGCCATGCTTTAATAATAGATGCTGTCTCTTTTTGATTTAGGAGTAATTGAGCCGGACTAGAGCTGCACGACACAAAAACGTTGAGACATTCTGAAAACATTCGAGATATTTGTTTCTTCAGCTCAAGTATTATTATAAAATGGGTAACAACACAAAATTAGACACTTATTATAGTACATCAGTAATAATGTTTATGTGAATCAATACCTGAATCAGATGTCAACAATCTCTGGTAACAATTAGAGTACAAACCTAACTACAATGTTATGGATGTAAGTTATTATGCACCTTATTACAAGTCTCTATTGAATTCTTTTTTTAAAAAAAGACATTTGCTTCCCATTAATTCAGTTTTCACTAAACACCAAGAACATGAAACCAGTTTGGAAACAAAAACTTTTGAGAAGAAAGGACATCGAAAATGAATTACTGGGGAAAAAAATAAGGAATAATAAATACCTCTGAATCTCTCTATAACAAGAATAGAGAAAGAAACACAACGTATGCACATTTGTACACAAATAGCAAAACATGAAAAAAATAATTTAAAAAAAAAAAAAAAATTCTATTACTTGCGAACAGTAGAAAGAGCAAATAAAAGAACAAGCAATCCCCTTCAGCTGCCTGGCGTTGTTAGACATTTGGCTCATGATCAATCATTTTTTAGTTCGTCTCCTCCCCTCTGATAAACACGTTGATTCACCGATGAATTTCGTTTTTTTCCCTACGTATGAATAGACTGCAAGAAAGAGATTCTTTTCTTCTATTGATTCTTTTAATGGAAGAGAATCAGAACATTTATCTCTATGTCTTTAAATGCTATCTGCTGCGTATGATAGGCCGCAGTAGCATAATGTTCATGGTTGAAGATTTTCAACCGGAGTTGCTTTCGTCCAGTTGTGGGTTCGAATCCTGATACCACTAAACTGAGGCTGGTGCACGTTAAAATAATCAGAAATCCAAGTCTTCCCTTTGATGTCGTGTGGAAATTTGGGGAGGGAGGTGTCATTTACCAGTTTTACAAGGTAAATCGCCAATAACCCTCGTGTTCCTTCTAGTGCGACGTTAACATACAATCAATCATGCTACGATGGATCTTTCCCCCCCTTCGGAACAGAAATCTTTTCTAAATATAGACATAACAGGTCAATTGAAAGGTTCCCGGCCTACCATAGTAAAACACATTTTTTTGGCAAAATTAGTTTTTTTTATTTAACATAATTCCCTTCAAGGGTGATACACTGATTATAATGACCCTCCAACTTTTCGATACCATTTTTGTAGTACGATTTGTCCTTTGCTTCAAAATAGGCCTCATTTTCGGCGATGACCTCTTCATTCGACGAAAATTTCTTAACAGCGAGCATTCTTTTGAGATCTGAGAACAGAAAATAGTCGCTGGGGGCCAGATCTGGAGAATACGGTGGATAAGGAAGCAATTCGAAGCCCAATTCATGGATTTTTGCCATCGTTTTCACTGACTTGTGACACGGTGCATTGTCTTGGTGAAGCAGCACTTTCTTTTTCTTCAAATGCGGACGTTTTTCGCCCTTCAAACGGTCCAATAACGCTATGTAATAGTCGCTGTTGATGGTCCTTCCTTTTTCAACGTAGTCAATGAAAATCATTCCATGCGCATCCCAAAATACAAACGCCATAACCTTGCCAGCCGACTGTTGCGTTTTCCCACGCTTTGGAGCGGGTTCATCGTGTGCAGTCCACTCGGATGACCGTCGATTGGACTTCGGAGTGAAATGATGGAGCCATGTTTCATCCATTGTCACATATCGACGCAAAAACTCGGGTTTATTACCCTTGATCATCTTCAAACACTGCTCCGAATCATCAAATCGTCGTTGTTTTGGGTCAAAAGTGAGCTCGCGCGGCACCCACTTTGCACAGAGCTTTCTCATACCCAAATATTCGTGAATGATATGATGTACACGTTCAGTTGATATCTTTAGAGTGTCTGCTATTTCATTCAATTTCAATTGACGGTCATTCAAAAACATTTTGTGGATTTTTTTAATGTTTTCGTCGGTAACAACCGTTTTTGGGCATCCACTGCGTTCACCGTCTTCGGTGCTCATTTCACCACGTCTAAACTTAGCATACCAATCCTTGATGGTTGATTTTCCTGGGGAAGTGTTCGGAACCTCGGTATCAAGCCAAGTTTTTACTTCAACTGTAATTTTTCCCTTCAAAAAGCAATATTTTATCAACACGCGAAATTCCTTTTATCCATTTTTTTCGCAATAACAAAAGTTGCTTCACTCAAAATGCTTTAATTCACAAACTTTTGATCCGACAGCTGTCAAATTTATACACGCATCTTTTGAGGGTTAGGGCTAACTAAAACACTTATGAATTCAATTCTAGTAGCGCCATCTATGTGCCAGGTTGGGGACTTTTCAATTGACCTGTTATATATATATTTTTTAATCAGGGCCATAATATTTGGTTTGATCAATAAAGATGAACATTACAAAAAGGATGGATTAAATTTGGAAGTAAAGATTTCACGATAAAATTCAGAAAAGCGAGTGTGTATTTTTCTAAAATCTATTAAATTTATTTGATAGAAAATGAATGAATAAATTATTTTTATTAGTTTTGATGGATTACGTCGAATTTTGTAATATTATTATAAATATTAATGCATTTATTTGTATAAAAAATATCATTTAATTACACTATCACTTTAAAGTGAAACTGTTAAAGAACTGTTGACACTAATATTACGTTGAAAAACACAAGTTCGTTTAAATTGTCAGTAATGTTTTTTTTTACTATTAAAACTCCCATTTTTGGTAAGTTGTGAAAACGGATATTTATGTATAGGAGTCTGGAATCTTTTAGATATTTACGAACGTTGTTAAAAATATAGGAGTTGGAGGAAACAAAGGTTTTATACGTTAGAAAGTTCCTGGAATAATACTTTTCGAGGTTTGTTTCATTTTCATTGCTTTAGTTAGTATTATTTATTCTGATTTGTCGATTCTTCATTTTTCAATCCAACCACGTTCATTTCCTAATGCCAAAAAGTTTAGAAATAAAATAAACTGTATTTGTTGGTTTCATGTACAAGGGAATATCGTAAAGTTTTAGTTATTATTAACTGAGACATGTGGATAAAATTTATTCTGCATATAAATTTATCCTTATGTATATAATGTTGGGAATTACAGCTATTAATGTTGATTTGATTGATTTCAGAAAGCCGATGATGGAAGTTATTTTCAGTAAAGAGTTATTCGTGTTCAATTTGTTGAGTTCTACCATGATGGCTTTCAAGAAGTCTAGAACATTAGGGATAGATGTATAACTCTAAATGGTGACTATGTAGTGATGTCTTAATAATAATGAATAAAAAATTAAGTTTCTATCTTGATTATTTCTTAGTAATAATTAAACTTTTACGATACCCCGGGATAATAATTAAACCTTTACTATACTACTTGTTACTTCAACTTACGGCTTCCTGAAACCAAACAAATCAACATGAATAACTGTAATTTAGAGCATTATGTACATGAGAATCAATTGATTTGCAGAATAAATTTTATCTAGATATCTCTGTTATTTCTTAGTAATAATAAAAACCTTGCGGATGTGTGGTATTCCATTTTACAATTATCTTCTCAGATACAGTCAAGATGAAATATATAGTATTATTTGATTTCATACTGAGAGAAGAAGGTAAATTTGCACTTCATGTTGTCGTAGTCGTCTCTATGGCTCTCTTTGTATTTTTCTGCTCACTGTCGTATACATCTTATGGATTGTGAAAATCTGTATTTGACTTACAAGCTCTTTATTGATTCACTCCATCGCTGAGTAGATATCATCATTACACCTCATATAAATCATTAGATTTTTAGATTAACGTACTGAATCCAACCACCAAAAAGGTAGATCTTAAAATGAACATTATTTATTAAATAGTAATGATTTAAAATTCTTAAAATATAGTTAACATATCAGCAAGAAAAATAAGACGAGTGAAGTCAAACAAAGCTTTGATCTAAAATGTACCGCACGTGTGTATTTAATAGTAGATGGTGCAAGCGAGCAATTCATTTCAATTGTTTCTTTTGGCCGAAGTTGGCAGATCAAAATCTGATGAAGAGTAACCACGGAGCAGCGCTACTTATTCAGATCCTATCTCTTTTATGTTACCTTCTTTTCACCACAATTTTTATATTGAACCTTCTGAATCTTTGAGTACGACATAATTTTATTTTTATTAAGTACTTTTAGAGAAATTTGACTAAATTTGCACATTCTTTAAATTCGGTCAGCGGTGTATGTATTTGTATTTAAAAAATTGTTGAACCGGCAATAATTAACTAGACTTAAGACTGCAAATTTTAGCTTTGAAACTTTATATTCTTGATATTGCCATCGAACTTCTTCCAAGAATTTTCTTTTTTAGATCTCTTGTAAGTAGATTTTGCGGTAAAGAGAAAAAGGCAAAATCATGTACATAAATCGATTAACAAGGCATACTCTTTATATATAGAATAAGAAACAGACAAAACAAAAAATGATAGATTGCTACACTATATTAATCTAGTATGCTAGATTTAATCACTATATTTAATAAGAATTATCTCAAACTCGATTGTAGTGCTATGATACACAATGATGCGGAGATGAAATTAAACGTATGGCTCGGGAACCTATCTAAATTATTTATTAAGTTTGAATAATGATAAAAACACATATTCAAAGTGCCCACACATGAAATTTCTCCCCCTGTTCGTCCATATTGTTCAAATCTTGGAGAAATTTTGTATCAAAACAACATAAAAGAGTAAAATAAAAAAAAGTTTTTTAAATATTTAAAACATAAGTATGTAGATAACTTTATGTATTTCTATTATTTGATGTAAAAAAGTTATAATACAATGTACCATTTCTTATTTTTAGTGAGCGTTGTTTCTACGGCGCCATATTTGGCCAAGTGGTACTAATCCATCCAGATTAACTTCGTTTTTATATTTATTGATTCATCTTATACTGCATTACTTATCACTGCTTAGCGCAGCTTAACCTACTGAGAGCTTTATGCTAGTAATATTTACCACAAACCTTTTAATGTAGCTAATGTATACTTAAATCGAGTCCGCATTAGGACTCAATCATTACTATCCAATTTTAATTAATTTTTACTTCTTTTTAGTACCTCCTCCCTTTTGTTTACTTCAGGTGTATACTTTCGTTATATCTCTCAAACTCAGGGTATGTAATACAATATGTTTATAAAAAAATAAGGGTTGAATCTTAGAACAAGAGGCTACTTGGCGACAAATTTTTTGGAGATAAATTGAAGAAATGACAATCCTACTAATAAATATGGGGATTGTACACCATTTTTTTTTTCTTTTTTACGTTTGATTCTCAGTTTATGTTGTTACGCTTCGTTGGGAATCGGGACATATAAAAAAGAATCGTTTTCTTTAATCCTTTAAAAGCTATAGGTGTTTCCGAAAGCAAGTAGTGACACTCACCATAAAAAGAAAAGAGTGTTAGAAATGGAACCTGGTTTGAAAAAAATAAGTTAAGTATTGTTTGAGTATAAGTTGAGTATCTCGAGTTTACTTGATAAATATATTTGGAAGTCAAGCGTCCATTAAAAACTATACTGTAAAAGTGGAAAATAAATTGTGTTATTACCTAGCCGAATACACGTGGTGACGCCGTATAAAGGGTACTTTAAATTCAATAATTCCTCCACGCAATCATCACTATTTACCTGTTAATGTTGACATTGACATCCCTTCAGAATAAGTTCGTTGGTATTTTAAGTTAATTTTTTTTAAAGATTTTTACTGTTTTTAAAATAATCAATTCTTACATGTCTTCTTTACGACTGCAGTGCTTAGAAAATTGTTCATACAACAGCCCGTTATCATGTTGAAATCAATTACAGATTGAAAATTTCGCTTTTGGTGCGATTTTGAAAATATCACCCTGTTCTAGGATTTTAATTCTAGTTCTAGGATTAAAACTAATTAGAGTTGTGGTTTACCAAAATAAATCAAATTAGTTTTTATTATATCTCTTTGAATTCAATTGAGTTAAAATTTTCTGCACGCGATTGTTTTAGATGACAATACGAAAATATAATTATAATTAATAAAAATTAATTGATTAAAAATAATAATTTAAAGAATTAAATTGTTCTCACAATTCGAATTGTTTACAATGTCAAACAGTTGAATATTGAAACCAGTAATTTAAACTATCCCCTCGTTACACAAAAAGTGAAGTTTGAAAGAATACCCATGTTTAAAAAACTCGTTTTTTTACCTGTGTTATTTTGATAATCTTGTCACCAGCATTGATGGTGAAGCATTTAAGAAACATTTTGCTACCAGTGCCAAGGGTAATAGAACTTTGAGGGTGAGAGTTTTCTCGTCAGATAAAGGTAGATCCCTTGAAGGTAACAATATCTGTTTGAGAACACAATGGAACCAAATTTGTAAATTCGTTAAATTTAATTTACAGGGGTAATGGTATTACCAGATTATATAAAATTAATAGAATTCAACAGATATGATTTTAATGGCAACGAGAGTCATTATTCTTGTTATAGACATGTAACATAAATTGTGTTAACATGATTGAAAACTGAATTTTTTCTAATACTTTATAACAGATAATATATATATATATATATATATATATATATATATATATATATATATATATATATATATATATATATATATATATATATATATATATATATATATATAGAAAAAAATAATAACATTTTTGAACTTGAGCAGTAATATTTCATAAGCATTTTAAAACTAGATATAAAATAGAATAACAGAAAAGTTATTTTGAATTCATTCAAGATTTGAAGATTGAATATTATTGAAGAATTGAAGATTTCATAAGACCTAGTCACTTTTTAGATAACGTTTATATAGAAATCTTGCAAACTTTACATTAGAAGTTTTTTCAGTTTTAAAGGGAGGAGAGAGAGAGGGGGAATATATATAATAACTCGGGGTGGGCGGTTAGGTTATAGAGTCGAATGCTTTATTTTAATAACAATAATTAGAAATGTGGTCATTTATTAAGTTTTTTTTGGAGTTTATTCCTTCACAAACGTCATTCAATGTGGAAAATATCGTATTAACAATATAATTATGTAAAAATCACATAGATCTTATACTTAATGTTCTTAATCTTTTATTGCTATATGAAAGTAATTTTTAAACGTTAAAAAATTTCTTTGCAAAACTATTTACATCTCTTTTAGAGAAAGTTATTTAACTTTCAACAAACTTTTCTAAAGCGCTTAAAATATGAATAACTGCTTTGAACTTCAATCACTTTCTTTTTTAACACATTTAAATCTTTTATCAATGCACCTTCTTTTTTTTTATAAAAAAAAAGCTAAGGTTTTGAAATACAGTCAAAAGTGTAAATACTTTAGAATCAATGGGTATTGGAATACGATATTGAATTTTTATAATTCCAGTATTGTGTTCGTATAAAAAGCGAAACTAATTTCAAAATATTGAAAAAGGATTTTTTAAACTACTTTTATCTTTCAATGGCTGTTTTTGAATCACAAACGAAGATACGGCCTTTTGAAACTTGGTTGTTTGATCCTTTTGATTTCAAAATTCTCTGCCGGAATATTTGTATCTATGGCCATTGGATGTCAGATATTTATTAGATTTGCAAACTCACTTTTAAAAATAGAACGTATATTTGCTTAGAACGATTCAACAACTATGTCAAGAGTTACAGTGACAATATTTTTGAGCATGAAAAGTTTTTCTTTTAAAATAAAAGTTTTCTTAGAATTTCAAATGAATAAAAGGGCTCTTAAAATTTAGATCAATTAAGCGTATTTCTCCCTATCAGTTGACACCATAAACTACGCAAACGCAAGAAACACCACCAACTAAGAACCTTAATTTGTTTTTAATTATTGAGATTTTGAGACAATAAGCCTATATATATATGAAATGATCAACAACTATGTGTTGGAAATACTGTTCTTTAAAACGATCAGTTTTATCCTGTTATTGTTCTATTTAAAAATAATGTTATTTAGCCTTTTTTTTAATCAAATGTTTTTGTGAAACTCCATCTTAAATCACGGAGCAATTTTATTTGGATAAATGTTTATAACTTAAAAAATTTTTAATAGATAATTTCACTAAAAATAATTTAATTATTTGAATCAAACGTAATGAAGAATGTGGGTTACTTACGTTGATACTGATTATTGCTATTATTATATTTTTTTTTCACGTAAAGAATTCAAACAACTGGGTGGGTTGAAGCTTTCAATTGGGAGAAATGTTTTTGCTACTTCATAATGATATGCATAGTTGAATAAATATACAAGTATTATTAAAAAGTATCAGTTTATACATATTTTAAAAGGAATATCAAATAAGTTATATGTTTACATCACATTTGTAACTTATATTCAATATTTAAGACCTATCTTCAATAAAGTTTCATATTTATTTATTTTTGTAAATTTTTTTTTCATCCGACATCATAGCCTACAAATATTCTATTTCCAGAGTCACGGACGATCGTCAGAACAACATTAACTTGAATGGACCATATCATATTTATTATTCGTCTACAATAATAACTTTCTACTTACGACAAACAACAAACGTATTTTATACAAAAATCAAAATTTCTATCTGCGTTGTCTGACTCTTGGTCAAGGTGGTAATGGTCTTAAACTTGCAACCGTCATTATTTCTGTCGAGTCGTGGGTTCACGTTAAATCTGTAGAGGAATGATGGGTCGTGTTCCCATTGAAGACACACCGTGTAGCCTGATTGATGCACATTAAATCTGTTGATGATCCAAGGTCTCCCATTGCCGTGGTGTGGAAGTTTGAACAGAAAGAGGCCAACTCAGGTGTCGTACTCTTCACTTGACCGAGATTCAAAATAATGAGGTCCATAATCAATTCCCCTCGTGTTGTGTTACGTTAATATACAATCATTTCTAAAACTTATAATGTCAATATAATTTAATTCTGTAGATTTGACAGCAGATGCGAACCCAATATGGTGTCAGCAAGTCTAAAACTACATAAAATTAAAGTATTTATATATATACTTTTACGATTTCGATACAATACATTCAATCTGCTAAATACATCGAAAACTCTAATCGGAGGAAAATACCAAAGGAGAAAATTAAACCTCCTAAAGGATAAGTGAATAGATGAAGGAAACGAAATAAAGGGAAACACACATAATTTGTTGATTAACAAATAACTATTTAGCGAGTTTCTTGTAGGCTGAAAAGTAAAGAATTAAATTCTATCATTAAGGGGAATGAAAGGTAAAGAACAGGTTTTCTATGAAAATGGAAAACAAAATATTCCAGCTCTTTCTGAAGAGCAAGCTCGTTCCGACTATTGTAATGGTGCGGAGTGGTAAAATTTAATAGGTAGGGCTAAAAATATGAATACCTATTCATGAAAGATTTTTAAAAATTTCTTTTCATGCTCATGTGTATAATTCAAGCTTAAACAAAACTAATTAAAAACAGAATCTATCTTTCATTGCATCGAAAAAACTTGATTTTATGATTTGTATTTTGACCGCCCGAAAAGTTTCACAGTGAGTGGATTAACAATTTTGGAAAAAAAAGAACCCAATTCTAGTTCTGTTCTTCTCTCATACACACTATCTCTATTTATTCATTGCTTCTGATAATATTCATCTCAAATTATATGGTAAAGTAAATACAATAGGATCAAAATAATCGGTTAAGTAAAAAATAAGTACAATAAAGGTATTTAGGCAACGTCTAATAACATTTTTAGCCCCAATATGTGTATTTAATTATGTATAGAATACAAAAGAAAGCTTTCTAATCAGAGGAAAGCGTGAAAAATAATTTACATTTCTTAATGTAATTCTTCTGAGAAAAATAATATTTAAGAATACCCGTTACATTACAGTAAGTGAAATATTGGAAAGAATTTCATAGATATCGTAACGCGATATTCCAATAAAAGTGAATTAAAGGCGGTAAATATTAGTTTTTATGTGCGTTGTATTTCATTGGTTGACATGTATGCTGCAAGTCTCTAATACGTAAATTACTGGGAATTTTGTGGTATGTATTATAGAATGATACATGTTCTATAAAATACTTCAGGGAATTATATAGAGAATAAGATAGCGATGTTATACTATATTTGTCTCAAGTTCTTTAAAATGAATTCTTTTTAGCTGGATTTTTTCTTTGGCATATTTTTGAAAGGGTTATAAAATGCACAAGCTTATATTTCTCTTCAAATGGCTTAGATCAGTGCAGTTACAAATAATTCAGGACAATTTAATATTTAAACTACATTTACATACAACAATAATACAATATTAGTGTATAAGCGGAACATCAATACTCGTTCATATATAGAGAGCAAAATCAATAGCAATATACTTCTTGTGGGGTAAGAGAGTCCAGCATAAGGCAATAGTGAAATATGGTTAGCTGCGCGGGGAAGATGAAATTTGGATTTAAGTATCTAGCACATGTCTATGGCCGCGGTTCCTAGTAGTCATGGTAGCGGACTCACGGATGGCGGTTTCCGTCGAGTCTTGGGATTGAGCCCTGATGCCATTAAAGACCTGTCGTGTAGCTTGGGGCTGATTTCCGTTTTATATGTCTGAGCTCCAAGTCTTCCCGTTGGAGTGGGGTGGAAGTTTTGAGAGGGAGGCTCCAGCTCAGGATCTCCAGCTTCTCCTCCTCACTTGATCGAAATTCAAAATTGTAAGGTCCATCGCCAACAGTGCTTGTGTTGCTTCTCAGTGTAACGTCAATAAATAATCCCATCAAATCCAAGGCTAAAGAAAGGTATGGTTAGCTGCCTGAGTATGAAGAATGTGAGATTCGATAGTTTAGTACGAGGCTATAGGGAAATTTGGTTCGCTGCACTGAGGACAAGGAATCCATAGCTTTAATATGTCTGCAAACGACCCAGTTTTAATACTGTTGGTCCCAGTTCACGGCAGAAAAAAGACAATCCGGACACTTTTCTGTTTTTTCTAACTAAATAGATGACTGCATTGGTATACACACTAACATCATAAATGCATACACAGAACACTCGTAATTTGCATATTTGCACATGAGGATAAGGTATTTTTAACCAGCTGCTTCATGGAAAGTTGAGAAGGTTACAAAATGTTCGCGAGGAAGGTCATCCTACTTAAATAAATAAATAGAACCCCATCAAGTAATGTTAATATAGCTTTGGATTATTTTTTGTAATTTCATTAGCCTCTTTAATTATTCTTTCTATTCAATTGTATAATGTATGTATAACATTAAATTTATGAAAAGATGAAAAGGCTATACAAGTTCCTGACATATTCAAACAAACCTCTTTAAATAAATGAAATTATTTTCTTCTAAGGTATCTGACAAGTGTAAAAATGCCAATTTTGATAAAAATAGCGAACTTTCTTAAAATTTCACATTCTAAATACTTGAATTTCTTCCTTTCTAAAGAAACCTTATCTTTTTCCAGTCAATGCAGTTATTTACAAAATTATTACAGTTTTTGCGTCAAGTGAGAATAAAAAGAATGAACTGGAAGTCTACCTATTTTAGAAAATTTTCTCTCCTTTTTTGGGGTTTTGGTTAATTTATTTGAAAAATATTTATTTAAACAGCTTAAAATGAGACATTATGATATTCTTAAAAATTGAATTCACAAGTGTATTAAAAATGTCAACAAAACGTATTACTTTCCAGCTTCATATTTAACTACTTATTTTGATATATTTTGGAATAAACTACGTTTTTAAAGACAAAATATTAATTAATTATACCTAAAGCAAAATCTAAGCTGTTAAAGAAGCACCTATTGTGTAGAAATCGCCGTTGTTATTGCCAATAAAGATAGTGCAGGAATATTTGATCTTTGTAACATTGAATCAGCGAAAAAGTTGAATCATAGCCATAGAACTGGTGGAAATTTACTTTGAATTTTCTAGGCAATGAAACTGTCAACTTGAAAAACTTGATTTCTTTATTTGAGATAGTTTGTTACCCTGACTTTTTTAAAAGGGTTTTTAAATGATAACGACCATCTGTCAGTAGATTAGTAATCCTGAAATGTAATCCTATAATGCAAACACTGATCTTTATTGAAAGTTTTCCCTTTTATAGAGAAGTTGAATAATAGTTCTTGCTTCATAAATAATTATATTGTTTTGTGTCCAAGGATAATTAGGAAAGACTTTTCAGCTGTGAAAATGTTGTGTGTTTTCTTCAGCTTACTTTTTCTGTCAAATTTTTTTTTCTCAGTCAAGAAAGAAACTCATTGAAAGAAGTTGAACGCTATTCTCCGGAAAAAATATACTCTGCCTTGGACGAGATTAAAGGTAAAATTGATTTTGTTAAACGTGGAATATTTATCGACGATACTTGACAATGCAGAGGTTGCTCATGATTGATTGGCTGTGTAAGTGTTATATGAATAATTACCGAATATTTTAGATGTAGAAATGGTAACAATATTACCGCATATATTCAAAAATCAAGAGCTAACCAGTAAAACTTATTTGTGTTAATTATAAAGGTCCTGCCAGAAACATGGCGGCTGTTGGCACCTACCATATTTTTGAACAACCTAATATAATAAAGGAGCACTATAATGAATATTATGGTAATGAAATGACTCGAAAGGATATGAAGATGTAAAAAACTTTAATGGTGTTAATTCTTATAGTCACCAAACTTGAGTTATAGAACATGTTCAGCAACGTGTAGGTGATTATGTCAATTGAAGAAAACAGTAAAAGGTCTAGAAGGAAAAAGTAAATTAACTGATAAAATGATAGAGACAAAATCCGAAGTTATTATGGCATTATTATACGAAGCAATACCAGTAATCTTTAACACATGATGACTACTGGAACTGCTGTATTTTATCACCATATATCTGTCAAGAGCAATACTTTGTATATTCAGTGTCCCGAAGACATTGAATGTTGGGTGTTGTTTCCAAAAGGCATAAGCTATAGGGAGTCCACTCAAAGAAACATACACCTGGCCTGTGAAATAAAAGTATCAATTTGATAAGACTCGCGTATTTAAAACTGAGTACTGAAACTTTACTGCTAAAATGTCCTCACGACAAGGCACAAAATTGTAATGAAAGCTACAATAACCTATTTAGGAATATTATACTAAAATACCTTTATTAAATTTGAAACATTTTGATGAGGGGCATTATTAGCAGTAATATTTCTTTCCCTTTTAAAACAGATTCGTAGTTTTGAATCACGTTTAAGATTTCATCCTTTTTATAAGGTTTTATAAAACTTTTTATTTATCTGTGTCTTTTTTTATAATTTTTAATCAGGTTTTAAGTTTTAAAAAAACTTGTTAATAAAGCGAACTATCAATGAATGTTTGGCGTAGCTTATACAGATTTGGCTCTAGCTCCATAAACATACAGTTACTCATTCACTCTAAAAATCTTGTTCTCTAATTTTGATTGAAAATTTTCCAATTTTGATACGGCATTGATAAAGTATTTCAAATTTTGTTTGATATTCCTTAACGTCCATGAAATTGTCTCGGGAAATAAAAAGAGAAGCAGAATGGGCAACAAAATACACTAATGACTTAAAAAAAAAGTCTAGTATATTTCGTACGAAGGATTTTAAATCCTCTTCGTCTCTATATAGTTTTGAAAAAGTTTTTTTCCTCTTTATGATAAATAATTTTTTTAAAAAGCTTTTCCATAATTGTTTATTAGTGAAATACTACAAATATATTTAACATTATACATTTCTTAAGCTTTAAAATATTAACGGGAAATAAGGTATGTATGTATACGTCACAAATTATTAAATTTAATGGAAAAAATTTGCTAGTGTATTTAGATGTGTATTGTGTATTTTAACGAACTACGTATTTAGATGTTAAAAACGTCTTATTGTCACTATGAAATTAATTTGGAAAAAATATGGAACATTAAAATGTGTTAAAAAATCTCAATTCTATTTATATATATGGACTTAAGATATTTTTAATAATGCACTTTTAATTTTTAAATCTATAAATGTAAATTTCCCCCTAAATGTTATTCTAAATGTGCAATTTTCTATAAATGTGCACAATTTTTTTCGTATTTTGCATCATCTTAACAATGATATTTTTTAATAATGTATTTTTTAATTTTAAATATTTAAATGTTCATTTCTCTCTGAAACAGATTTTTACGTATTTTGCCTCATCTTAACAATGATATCACTAATAGATCTATAAATAATTTCTTCAATTATTGCACCGGTGTTTAGAATTATACTGCGTATATTTTGAGGTATGGACTATGAGAAAAGAGTATATTTATTTTTTTAGATTTGCTTTTTTAGTGATAAATAGAAAATTCTGAAAAACTTGTAATTTGTAAGGTTTTGATCCCTTAATTCATTAATAAATGGAAAGTTTTCAAAGATAGCAATTAAAAACATAGGTAATAATCTTCCAATCAACATTCTGGGTGCATTTTTTTATTTTTCTATGTATACTGTAATGTGCGAAAAATGCCTTATTTAAATCTAAAAAATGCTCCTTTTTTAAAAAAACATATATTGAAATAATTGTTTTCTCCTAGAATTAAACAAAAAATGAATTTAAAGGTAAATTTCGAGCAATATTTCAAAAAAATGTTGTCGCTAAAAGTGTTAGATACTTTAAAACTGCTACCTCAGATTTTCTGTACTTTTAAAATAAAATTTTTTAAAAATTTATAACAGCATTTTTATAAAGTTATCTCAAAGTAATACGGAAGAATTATTCGTCTCTAAGCATTTAGTTAATTTATTAGAGAAATAGAGAAAAAAAGGTATTACAGACACAAAACACTTAGGTTATCGAGCATTATGAAAAGCAAAGAATACGAACATTTAAGTTTCCTTAAGTATTTCTATAAATTCTTCATCTTTCAAATATTTAAACAATTGTTCTTTTAATGATTAAAAATCTTTACTTCCTTATTTCAATGCTTTGTAAATTTGAGGTCACATCTCATCGAGAGATTTCAAAGAATGTCAATTGGAAAATAAAATTTTATTCTATGACTTTCAAATTCAAATAAATGTTGAAATTCTCATTGGAGAAACGTGTGTTCAAAATCAAAGGAAGAGAAGCGTTAAATGCGAGATAGACAGAAAATCTAAGTGTTTCTGGGAAAGATGCCTAGAATGGAGTTATTTTGTCTTCTGCGTTCCCTAGAGTGTGCCTTAACTTCCTCACTAAAGATACAAAGAAATGATTAATTTTATTTAAATATTTTTTGTTCACACTTGAAAATAGGATATTTAAATAAAACTAATAACTTTCTTTGTGTATATTTTGTGAGAAGATATTCCTTTGTTAAGAAGAAAAGTTAGGTTTATAAATTTTTAGTGGAGAATGTAGCTGTGCTTTGCTTTATTTGAAATAACATTTTACGATGTGCTGTAAAGAATACCTAGGAGATTCAGGAGCTTTAATACAAGAATTAATTATAAGAAAGAAAAAATTACGATATTTCTTGATAGAAAATATTTCTGATGCATTGAAATTTAAATCCAACTTCACATTTCGAAAAGTTGCAAGTTACGAGTTATTTTTACACAGTTATAACTTTATGCATTTAACATATTTCATTGGAATATCTTTTAGAGGTATCAGAATCAAGCTAAATCAATCGTTTGAGCTATTTGGTTAAAGCGAGGGCAATATCTGTCAGGAAAATCAGAAGCACACATCTGTGTTTAATGTCACTACCACTGTTTCTTACTAGCAGTTATCAATTAGTTAATTGGTTTCAAATATTTTTCACTTGTAACAGGGAAAAATATCTATTGACAGAGGTATTCCAAAAATACTTTATTTTGAAAAGTTCTAGAGTGACCATTTTGTCGTTCACAAAACGACAGCCTTTTGGGGGCAAAAATGTGTGATTATTATGAAAAAAATATGATAATCATTAATTACAATAACAGATAAATCAAATTATTATATACCCGAAATATTATCGAATTCCTCATGTGTCATAAAATACTTAAACCAAAAATTTTCAAGGAAATCTATTGAAAAGTTTAGAAAATTTTCAATTTTGAAATTATGATCAGAGAAATAGTGCAGCTTTAAGGGGATGCATAATAGTTCAAAAATTTATCATTAATGTACGTAACACACGTAGAAAATATTATGAATTACTTTTGCGTGGAAGTGAGAGTAATATGATAAATATAACACCAAAAACAGTAGAATGTAATGAAATAAGTTACTTACGACATTCCCGTCAGGATTTTGCTTATTGACAATAACATATAATGAGAAAAGTCCTATTAGATACTGTTAATATATGTCATTTAAGCTAATTAATTAATCCATCAATATCATATTTTAGTTCTCTTTAAGCCATCAAGAGTTGCACCAAATTTGTTAAGTTGCGATGAGAATTGAAAAAGCTATAAAGATTTTTTTTAACGATTACACCTATCACTAATCACTGAGTTAGCATAAAATCAAATATATATTGTAAAAACGTTTAACACAAAAACGCTTAATATGAAAAATCAGCTATAACACGAAAAAATAGGCACTTCCGACAATTTAATATGAAATCTCAATTTTTTTTAACTTGAAACAAACAAACAAAAAAAAAAAAAAACCCTTAATGTTAAAAGATTTTCCTGATTTTTGGCTTGTTTTTTTTTCAAAAGATCAAACAAAATAATAATAAAAAAAAGGTTACCGTAGTTGCTAGGGGATATCATTTATCTTTGGATAAGGAGAGACACTACCATTATCAAAATATCTCTGTCTACTGGTTAGTAAATTTTCGAATTCTGTAAAAGGAGTGCTTAGTTGGTGAATAGTATTTAAAATCTGCGAAGTTTGGATCAAAAGACGATATATACCCACTGCCATAAAAATTTACTCATCAAGAGGCAAGTGTTGGATTGTTACGAAACTTGGCATATAGGCAAGTGTCAGGCAGATATGTAAATGATCTGGCTGAAGGATAGCTGCTATAGAGAGGCCCATTACGTATACTGTCATTGACACTCACTCAATGTCCCTCCGTTTGGAATGGTATGGCGCTCGAAGGGATTGAACTGCAACCGAATGGGAGTAGCTTGTCTTTAGAGACGAATCCAAATTCAATTTGGGCAGTGATGACAATCATGTACGTGTGTGGAGGCCACGTGGTGAACATCTCAATTCTGCCTTCGCTGTACAGCAGCACACCGCTCCTACAACTGGTGTGATGGTATGGAATGCCATCGCATATGACACACGGTCACTCTAATATTCCTCCACGGCCCCATGACAGCCCAAAAGTACGTTCTTGACATTCTTCAACTACATGTGTTGTCACTAATGGCAGGTCTCACAAAAGATAAATTTTCAAGGGGACAATGCTTGCCCACACACAGCAAGAATTTCGCTGGATTGCCTCCGTTACATTTCCATCCTTCCCTTGCCTTCTCGATTCCCAGATTTGTCACTGGTCGAGCATATCTAGGATCACTTAGAACGGCTAGTTGGACAGCGTTCGAGAGGTTTGGTCGAATTAAAGGCACGTTTACAGCAACTGTAGAATGAAATATCGCAAGACATCATACGGGATTTTTATGCCTCAAGTATGTATCACGTCATACATTCATGCTAGAGGTGTCCCAACAAGGTACTAAAAATTCCATTGTTTTGAAGCTTTTCTCACAATAAATGGTCAATTTGATTTAAATTTGTATTTTTAATTACTTGTTAACATCAACGTTGTACTTACGTATGTAATATTTCGTTTTCTTTTGACAATTCTTTCTTAGACTTATTAAAATTTTTATTGTTACGTATATAAAATTTAAACAATATTTCTTAAAAAAACATATGTAGGTTTTTAGTTCCGTAATGAAATATACATAAATACGAGGATCGTTCAATAGATCCGTTGAAATTCTAATAGATGGAGCACGTAGCATCGAGAATGGTTTGTTTTTAGTATTTGAGGCTTACTAGACAGCTGTCTAAATCTCAGTTGCTCATATTCATGATCATGACACCTGTAACCCCTTAAAAATTCTCCGTCGTAACATTTCCGCACAATGAGATCATTATCGTAATTGTTTGGAATAGATTTACTGGAATTAACCGAACGTTTTGATTTTTGTTTGACTTCCGGATCATATTGAAGAAACCAGGTCTCACAGATGGTGACAGCTCAACAAGCAAATGACTACCATCAAGAAAAATCAACAAGGAAATGACTACCAAATAAAAATTAATTTGTGAATCGATTTCAAATTTTTTCGGATCCGTTTAACATATGCCGTCATCAAACGTTAACAACACATTACTTCACTGATGCCATCTGTCTTCAAATTCAAGTACTTTCTGAACCATCCTCTTGTGAATTCCTATCTTCCCCTCACTCATCGTTTCGCATTATAGAATGTGGTATACCTATTTTTGTGGTTATGAATCAATTTGACTCGTAAAATGATTTCGCCATTAGTAGGCGAAAAGAAAATTTTAATCAGAATTCTAAAGAAAATTCATAAAGATATTTTTAATCCAAATTTTAAGAGCAACTGAGTATAGAATCACAATGATCTGAAAAGACGTAATTTCTTTTGTGTTGATTTGGATAATTTTCAAGTACACGAATTTAGTTGAACAAATTTTAAAGAACACCCTAAGGCCTAACTTTGTAACGATAGTGAATCCTAAACCCTTCAATTGTCCTTTTGGACATTTCTTGGACGTTGGTTAATACCAAAAACTAAACTTCTAATTCACGTTGTAATATATTTTAAGTTAATATGTAATGAAATAATAGTTAATGGATAATAGGACTGGTAGTAGTACAAGTAATAGAGAGATAATAGTACGAAAAAAGGAGAGGAAACACAGAGGATAATTACGAGGAAGAATCTGCAGCCACAATAATATAATAGCAGTTATAAATGTCCGGATTTTGTTGGAAGAGGCTTCTCAAGTAAATATTACAAGAAAGGATTTTATTTTTAATTTTGAAAGGGAACTAAGTAAAAACTTTTGATATAAAATCGATAAGAATCACATTCCAGTGCCCAAAAATCGCAATACTGACTACGAAATTCTCTACGTAGAACTACGAAATTCAAACACTGTCCAATAGAAATAAAAGTAAAAACCTTTGCATTAAATGCACTAAAATGTTTATGGAAAAAGTATTTCAAAAACAAATTTTACATGTAAGAAATACTTTGAATGATGTTTTAAATAATAAATTTTTCACTAAAATTGAATGGATTTTTTTTGCTAAACACTTCAATTTTGTTGTATGAATCAAAATGACTCATTTAAGTAAAACCAGGCACATAATCACCATCCGTAATTCTAATGATATATATTAGCTTTCAATTTATGTATATACAATAGTACATTTTAAAGAGATATCAAATTAATAATGTTTGACGACATCGAAAAAATTAGTGAGTGGTTTTCCGCATGCAACTTTTAGCGCGAATTGTTTTTAATAAAAAAATATTTGAAGCCCACAAGTTTCATGTTAAGTGTTTTTCATTGTATTCTAAGATGCTAAAATATTAAAACATACTTCCACATAAAATATTTGTATATTACAAGCATGTAAGAAAAACAATTTTTGTTAATATTTTCTTCATAAACACGACAGTGCCACACGCGCTCGCATACATACTCACACACTCAGTGTGAATCTTTATATATATATATATATATATATAATTTTAATTTAAGCCAAATTCAGTCGATATCTTTCTAAAACTCTTCTTTAGCTAAGTCTCAAAATATTCAGAGGTAAGACTTGAATCTTTTAAGAAAAATTGTTTCGCACCTGAGCAAAGAAGATTGATAAAATTGATGATTTAATCGATCCGTTTCGCGTTTGTTTTATCATTTAATCTTCAAACACTCTTTTAAAAGAAGACTAATAGATTCTGGTGAGCTAAAATTAATAAAAGACTAAAGAGGTAAGATTCCTTAGAGTTTGATTATCAAGAGAGAGACACATGTAAAATTTATTTATTCAAGATTATTCTTTTAATTGTATTTAGTATCAATTTTAGAATACTATAATTTAAAATAAGGATTTAAAGGTTATCCAAATCTTTATTTTTTTTTCATAGTTCTGATAGGGATAATTTTATGGAGAAATTGCGTTTTGAAGTTCAAGTTGAAATTTTGATGTAGGAGTATAAGGCTCATTTTAATTTGTTCACGGAAAAAATGGTAAAGGTTGTTTACAGAAATATCGAGGATTTATTGTTCATTGTATTTGTTTTCTAGAAATAGCAATTTGAAGTGAATCATAGTAATCTAAAATGATGAATTATTTTAGCGTAGTGATCAACAAGAAGAGTAAGATCGCGAATTACTGGAATTAGTCTCTTAATCGACCATCAAGGGGGAAAGAGACTGGGCGAATAACAAAATGATTTGTTGAATTGAACTATAGGGAATGCAGTAAACACCACTTTACAATACAGTAAGAGAAAAATGCATGAGGACAAGCTAAGTAAACTCTTCAAATCTAAAGCTTAGTATACAGATATGTATGTAAATTATTGATAGAAATAAATTTTTTTCATACAAATTTATTAAATATTCCAAAAATAAGTGTGCATAAATTTAATGTATTTTATGCCCCATCCAAGTATTAAATTTCTATGCATATGCTATAAAATTCTCTCTAATACTCTGATGCAGAGACTTAACCCATTTGTCGAATCTGAACTTGGCAACTATCAATATGGGCTTAGAGAGCAAAAAATCTGAATTTGACCAAATTTCTTTTGTCTACTTCAGGTTCTTAAAAAAGCAATTCAATAAGGTATTGGCTTTATAAACTGTTTAGTGACTTTTATTCCCCATTTGATGGTGTAAGTGGGAAACATCTAACGGAAGAAATGTATGAATTTAAAATTCCAAGTAAACTGATCAGACTAGTAATGTGTACATTGAATGGCACCAGCAGTTAAATTAAGTTCATGGATGCTCTCTTAGAGGGCCTAAGCATTTATAAGGATGTTCGACAGGGCGGCTCTGTTTCATAGCTTTTCTCTTTAATACTGCGCTAGAAAAAGTTATTTGTGATTAAAATATCGACTCTCGTTGAAAAATCTTCTACAAATCAGTTTAGATTATGACTTACCCTGATGATATTGATATTATTGCAGGAGTGTCCCAGCCTTTAGAGAAGGATTCTCATCTTAAGAGATTGCTGCAAATCGTATAGGAAACGATTTGAAAATCAACGAGTCTAAAACCAAATATAGCCTGTAGTAGAAACGCAATGAAACGACACGCTCAATTATTTAAAAATTGGCTATCATGAGTTTGAAAATGTATCATATTTTAATTGATTTGCTCTCTGGTTAACGCTAAAAAAACATTATCTTTGAGATCAAAAATCGTATTTCACTGGCGAACAAAATGTTCTTAAGAGACCACTTTTTACTGAGGTTCCATTTCCTCTCCCAAAATACAAAGCTTATATAATTATAAAACTTTCATTAGGTCTATCTTAATGTTTGACTCGGAAACATAGAATCTAAATAAAAATGGAGAATACAAAATCGTAGTCTTGTAGAGAAAAATTCTCAGAAGTATTCTCGGTGACGTAAAGAAAATGGCCTTAGGTGATGATGTTTTAATTCTGGAATTTGTAGAATTATAATGATTCTTATATCATTAAACGTATCAAAGGAAACGAATGAACTAGGCTTCTCATATTATTATTCTCATATTATTCACTTCTCTAATATGAAAAAAATCCAATGATTTTTGTTGTAAAGCCAGAAAAGGGAAAGTCTAGGAAAGAGGAAGACCAAAACTGTGGTGACTTGATTCTGTTGAATTGGAATTAAAGGTGATTGGGGATAGGAACTGGCAGACTAAGACCAAATACAGATTATCTTGGAGAATCTTCACCCTCAGCTCACCCTGTTTAGTAAAATATTATGACGATGGTAAATTTAATGTGTGAATTTTAAAACCATCTAATTTTGGAAAAAAGAATAAGAATAACCGACTTTCCACAATTTTAATGAAATTTGCACATTTTAAAGCAAAAAATTATCTTTTTTATTACTTTGGGTTCAACACAAAATTCGCAAAATTCCACTGCACTCTGCAATCACAAAAGGAACTTTCTAACTTTGAAATAGACAAAATTCTTTATTTTTAAAGAACGTGGATTAAGTGGGCATGAAATTTCGAAACAAATCAAAATATTTAAGGCAATCGTTTATTATTTACTTATAGAACATGAAATGTATGAAATGATAAAATAACGACCTGGAAGATTAAGAAATTCTGATGCATCGACAAAAAAGAATAGTTGTGAAAGGAGTTTGCAGTGGAAAGAACTCTCTCTCTCTCTCTCTCTCTCTCTCTCTCTCTCTCACACACACACACACACACACACACAGAGAGAGAGAGAGAGAGAGAGAGAGAGAGAGAGAGAAAGAGAGAGAGAGATGGATTTCACTATTTTCTGTTAATATGAGTAAAACCGAAGCATTTTATCTAAACGTATACGGTGGGGGACTTTAATCATTTGGAGCGCTTTGGGAGCATATGGAAGCACGTCAATATTCTGTATAATGAAATATGACAAATATGCTGACTTGTTAGACGAAAATGTATGACCTGAAGCCTCACTAATTAATTCAGGAGTACTTTTCTGCAAGATAACGCTTCCATACACATTTCTAAGAATGCAACTCTCATGTTTTGGTTGGCGAGAAAAATCTTAATCTTTATCGAATAGAACATTCATGAGACCTTCTAGAGCGAGAAATAATTCTGAAAATGACACATAATATCAGTATAAATAGCAACTTTTGTAATAAGTCTGACAAGTTGGGAATACAGTTTCCATAAACATTTTAAAAGAGCTTTCAGAAGCGATGGTCTCTCGCTTCTCCAAGCAATTGAGAAAAAAAAAGTTATTTTCTTGATTATTAAAAAAAAGTGTTCAGTAATTTAGATCATGTTTTTATACTTTTTAGTACATTTTCATTGACGATTGATTATCATCTGAGAAAAAAGTTTTACTGTCAAATTTTGTATTATCTGTGTTTATTGTCAACGTTATTGTGAAGTTGGATTTTAGAAGTTCAAAAATAAAAATAAAATAAATAAATAAATAAAAAAAAAACATTTTTAGGAAATGAAAATAAAGTATATTTTCAATAAATTATATGTTAACTTTAAACTTTTTTTACGCGCTTTCTGAAAAACATCAAAGCTACAAAATCAAACGTGTATTTATTGTACTCCTAACAGACTGTCGCATTCGAACAACAGGAGAATTATTAAAGACGGAACTCGTATTTTTGAAATATAGTGAATTGAAGAGGATGATACTTTCGTAAACATTGAGGATGATTCTCTCCCACTTTTATAATATCTACAGCTCCCCACGTGGGGTTCTTAATATAAGATACTTATTATAGATAATATCTTTGAAAATATACGAGTTTATTACCAGTGAAATAGAATATCACTTTAATTTAGAACAGTTCACTGAAATTCATATAGATCAATTCCTCAGCTGAAATTCATTTAAACTGTAGTTGGGTAAAAGTATGGCTACTGTATAGGCATCTCCACATTTATTCTTAGATTTTAAAAAAAAGAGAAAAATTTTGAATTTTCCACTTTAAGTTCATTCAGTAATATATTGCAAGTTTTAAACTCATAATGAGCATCTGCGCTTTAAAAAACTGTACAATTTCTTTCATAAACTTTTTTTACCATGTATAGTGATTTGATTGTTGTTTTGCGAGATTCTCTTTTAATTTTTATTGTTTTATTCAGAATGATTTTATTCTATTCTATCGATTCTTCTTTTACAAAACCTATGTTCATTTCCTTTCGTTGGTTTAGGTAAATAGTTAAGAAATTAAGTAAGTAGAAAGAAGAATCCTCTAGTTTTAATATATAAGCTATTCTCAGAAGTAGTCGAGTTTAAGAGGATAAAATTGAGATTAAAGAAGAATTAGGATAAGTTGAATTATTCTTGCAGTGGAGATATTACTTTTTCTTTTGTAGGGTAGCTGATACCGAATTTAAATTAAGATAAGCCACTTTTGAGTAAGAATTTCGATATTAGTTCATGAATTTGTCTTATTGTATCTTGCGTTTATTTCACCGTTTCTGTTCAGTTGATGCGGCCGCTGGTACCTATTGGTCATGATATCGAAGTATGGCTTCAAATGGCTTAGACGAGCGGTATGTTTAAGCACTGATTTCATGAAAGACCATCATTTGCGGCAGCGGAGACATGTTAAATCTGTTGAGGCTTGAAATCACCATTTTTATGTGGAATCTGGGAGATTGAGGTTCCAACTCAGGGGTCGTGCTCAACACTTGACCTTTTTTTAAAAAAAAAAAATAGCTACGAGGTCCGTCTCAAATACCTCTCGTAATACTTAATTGTACGATGTTAATAAAGTATCAAAAAGTTCAAAAGATTATTTACTATTTCAAGCATAGGCTTCCTTTTGTTACATCTCTAAAACTGCAAATGGTAATATAGTTTGTTTCAATAAAAAGAGCCATTTATTTAGGTATTAATTTGTTTGCGAGTGTTTGATTATTTTAATTCTGGACACTTTTTAGTTAATCCAAGAAACAACCGAATTCTCTATGAAATAATGCTAAATTCAATGAAGTAATATTTGTGATTTTACGTTGTGTTTGATTAATAAATCCACTTTACCATTGAAATTGAAATTTTAATCGGCTTTGGTAATGATTCTATTTCTGTTATGAAAACTTAGACGTGTTGGTAATTCCCACTCCTAACTTTCACACATCGCCAACGGGGAGAAATTTGAGCCTCGGAAGATTTTACGTGCATTAGCCACGGCTACACGACGGGTCTTAAATATCTTCAAACTCTAACCAGTGACTCGACAAAACCGCCGGTCGCGAGTTTGCGATCATGACCACTAGGCTCCCGCGGCTACAACTTAGACTGAAGTCATTTTATATATGGTTTCAAATGTTAACTACAATTTTCACAATACCTTCTAATGAATTATGATGATACACAAATTTGTAAGACCTATTCTTAAAGGGTCTCAGGAATGTTAAACTTTAATTTTTTTCAATTTCATGAAAAAAAAAAAAAATGTTGTTCATCATTTTATACTGAAAATTTTGAGACCAATCTTTTGACAATACAAAAGTTGTTTTATGAATTATACTGTATGTTTTCTTAAAATCAGCATTTAAATTGACATTTTCCTCCCACGGATTTTCGAATTCGACGTGTGCTTCAGTTTATTTTGCTTAACAAGACAGATTAAATTTTTTAAACATTTGAAAGAATTCGTAGTAAACTTGGCAAGATGGACAACTAAAATAGAAGACTATGTTTTGTAATCTCCAAAATTGGGCCAAAGTCGATTGATTCTGATCTTTATTTTTTATAGACTGCCTCAAATATGATCACTTACATCTACAAAGATGAACGTCAAATACTATTATTTTAGAGATATATGGCTTGAAAATAATTTGAAATGTAGGTTTATCACTGGCAAGAGACGGTAAATTTGGAATCCAAACATTAAGAAAAGGAATATAGAATTATTTTTTAAGCTCTCGTAGCCAAACAAATGATAAAAAATAAAGAGAGTTGCCTGAGCAAACATCAAACAGAAAGGAAATTATATCATCTTGGAGCATTTTAATATGCAAGTTTCCAAATTTAATTTTTTGTAATTGAATATTAAAACGTTAAATGCATTTTTCTTGGTTCGAGATATTTTTTCATTTGCTATTTGGATATTTAAAAACTATATAATATTTTGTATAATATAATTATAATATTTTGTAGGTATAATAAATATAATACACTCTTTAAACTATACCTAAATTAATTTACTATCGCATATATATATATCAATTTTTTTTATATATTTAAAAAAAAAAAGGTATCGAAACGAACATGTATTTTATTTACATATGTTTTTATGACAAGTATTTTTAGAATACGGATTTATGAAATGAAAGAAGTAAGTTTTTTTTGCAATACTTTTAAAACATAAAGCTTAAAAAAAATCCCAGTTTTTTAAGCAAATAGTATGCTTTTCCCATTAAGTTTAATACTTAATATCTTTTGAAAATCACCTAAGCCGTTCCACCCACGTGTAATTTTAGTTTTATAATAAAACAATTTCTTTATTTTGGAAATATGGTTTTGAATTTCCCAGTTTCAAAATAACTCTTGCCGACATACTTCTTTAAACTTCATAATATCAATCTTAATGAATTTATTAGAAGAAATTTGAGATAAGCGTTTTTTTTATGACATTCTATTTTTTTTTATTTCTAATTTCAGACATTTTTTACTTGGTTTTTTTAACGTTTTGTTATAACATTTTTTGATACAGAAATAGAATCCCAGAAGTTATTATTCAGAAAGTTATACGTAGTAAAAAAAGTATGACGCTCTTTATTCATATTTATATTTTGAAGTGTTTTATCCAAAAATAAATTAAGAATTTTTTAAGAAAAAAGCACTCCTTGAATAATTTAAAAAAAAGTGTAAAAATATTTCTGAGAATTTCTTATTTATAGCGATTCAGACTTCATTATAATCGAAACTGTTGCTATAATTGATTGATATAATCCATTTATTAAATGTTAACAAGACTACCTAGCATGAAATTTGGAAATTGAACAGTTTGTAGTACATTTTAGTAAATCAGAAAGGCTTACTGAAAAAAATAACTTTCATTTTTATCCTTATAAAACTCACAGAAATATTTCGCAATTACGAGAAGTATGTTTACATTTTTATTTGAGTAATTTTGAAGTGTGATATTAAATACTATTAATATTATTAAAAAATATTAATTTCCTATTAAAATAGAGATGCTACTGGAGTAGTAGGAACGTATATTGGTATCAGTATGTACGAACACTATTTTGATAATTGCACAAACTTGTGAAAATGCCATCGTGTATATCGCATTTCCAGCTGTACAATCAAATCGACGATATTATGGGATCACATTGTTACAAATATGTAGTACATAAGGATTTGACTTCTTCAAAGAAAAAGCACGTGAAAAATATGGATTAATTCCTTTAGTGTAATATTTTATTATTAGCCGCTAAACGTTTTTTTTTCTTCGGAAAACCAATAAGTGTTCTTACTTACCACTTTTCAAAACGAAGCGTTATACGCACGTGACTTGTTTAATCTAATATGATTTATATTGACCCTTCCTGTTTCAGTTTGAATTATAGTTGCCTCCTTGAAGTAGTAGTGTTAAGAATAGATTAATTCGTAAAATTTAATTTATTTTCATTTTACGTAAGTAGTAATAATTACATTTAGCTATAAACATATTCAATTTAATAATTTATCATTGCTTTCTTTCTAATATTTAATTATATATATATATATATATATATATATATATATATATGTGTGTGTGTGTGTGTGAGAGAGAGAGAGAGATAGAGTATGTATATGTATATATATATATATATATAAATTAAATATATTAGAATAGTATATATACATACATACTTACATACATAACGGAAGACTTTAAAATAATCTCTTTAGAACTACGTACCAATCCAAAACATTAAATTACACGTGCAAATTGTTTAAATTCTTCTATATGGCTTAGGTTATTAACTGTAAACTAATAAAGATAGTAGAGTATCTTTTGAACTCTATTTTTATTTAAATTCTAATTCTACTAACTGTTTCCACGACCAATTTATAGTATTGAAAGTCATAAGTATTGCCATATGAATTATACTTAACACAAATACAATAATTGGCACTATATTTTCTACAAAAAAATTTAAGACAAAATGTAAATTGTCGGGAGTGAATGAAAGTGTGTTGAATTATTGCAAGCTTTTGTGTGGAGGATAAGAAAAATAATTATTAAAAAAAATGTTAGAGCCTTTGGGCGCTAAATCTAACAATTTAGCCACAAATTTAGATAATTTGTTTTAAAAAAAATTTATTCTAATGTTTTTTTTTAGTTATTTATTTTACTAATTGTTAATTTTACAATTGTTTCCATAAGTATTTAAACTGCATAGCTGCTGAGTTTAAAAATTGTTATTCTTCAAATTGAATTATGTCACGTAGTAGATTGTGTTCTCGTCTTATTCAGCATCTTATAGCCAGACTGTAGTCTCAAATAAAATACTGAAAAGTAACTCTAAGACTTTCTTGGTTTAATGAATTGCTCAGTTTCTATTCTTCAATTATGAAATAATAAATATGGTTTCTCTTCTAATGTGAGGAATATTTGGGGATAAAGACCCAATATATGTTGTAGATCCTGTTCGCCCTACGTTATTGATGATGGGAAATAAAATGGCCCCATAAAGGGCGCAACCTTTGTAACATTTTAACCTTGTTAGATATCGGTTACTTTCAGACTTCGCCCTTGAAAATGCACTTTTGTGATATTTAGCGCCATTTTTGTTTTCCATTGCCAAGGTATGCTCTAAAATAGGATTTCACTGACTCAAAATATATTCTCTTTTAATAACTAATTCTATGATTATTCGTGAATTAATGAAGCAGGAGTAGTAATACTTCTGCTTTTTTTTTCTAACGAAAAATGGCTACAGCAAAGTCGAAAAGAATATTGGGTTCTTTCTGATAGATCAGTACCATCTGATCACAATGCACATGTACATCGTACAAAATTAAATTTGAAATAGCATCTTCCCATTGATTTTTGCTGCAGAAATACAGATATCCTACATACAAATGTTATCATTAAAAAAAAAAGGATTGAAAGATTGGGCATGGTTTTTACATCTTTCGATGTGAAGTTGTAAAATTTTACAACTTAAAAATAATAATCTATTTATTCCAAGAAACCCATTTTTCAGGAAAGGAATACGAATAAAACAATTTACTAAGTATTTTTCGAAAAGTTTTGCTTCAATATTGCAAACATATTCCTAGTATGCACTGATTTGCCTTCTGTCATTGATTAAAATTTATTGTACTGAAGATATGAGAAATTCGTTGAATATATTGAATTATAATAAAAGAATATTAAAAAGGAAAGATTCAAGGTATCAACAATAATTTTGTATCAATGTTTGTGAAATTAAATGAATAACACTTTTATGTACATTTATTAAATCACAAATATTTGTGCACACATTTCTCAAATCTAACATCACTTTAAAATAAGTTATACTAAATACTTGATAATTATTAGCATAAATTTAAAAATGCTTAACTTTTTAATTAAAACTTTTGGTTAGAAATCAAATTCGGCGAAACATTTTATTTTAAATGTCTGTGTTAGGAAGTTTACTCCATTCAGTTAATTTCTTAATTTTTAGATTAAAGAATAGTTACATGTAATAATTAATGACTTTATACGACATTAACAATTATTTTTTCCTTCATTGCTAAAATATTCTAGGAATCTCAGACTTATAAAATATTTTGATGACATTCTGAATACTACATTGAACAGGTAAAAAACAAAGGGTAAAAAAAATTCTATGCAAAGTTTTAAAAAGAACAGATTTAGTCCTCCAAGGTGCATTTTTATCAATAATTATTATTAAAATACTCAGTTATATAATAATTAAAGTTAGCAATGAAATATGAGAAATGGACAATAGTAAGCATTTTCTATATTAAAATTAAAATAAACAACAAATTATTAAATTAAATATTTTATCAGCTACGTATAATTAAAATTGAAGCAAACGATAAATTATTAAATTGAATATATTTAAGATAAATGTAATTAAATTTGAAGCAAAGATAAGAAATTGGAAAAGGATCTGGTACGCCAAAATTGATCCACCTAAAACAATAGCCCCTTAGGTGACTGAAAATTGGGTGCTTCATAGCTGTCTTAAAATTCTGAATAATATTATTTATTTCAGTCATATCTTTATTCCAGTTTACATATGATTTAAGGTAATATATAAATCAATAAGTAAATAAAATACTTAATTTTTGTATTTGTTTCATTTCAATCCAATAAAAAATTAGGGGAAATTTATTACGACATATTTTTGAAAATTAAGTTCATTAGTGGTGAAAGCAGGTATCAGACATATGTTACTTATATTTTATTTCAATCCAATAAAAAATTCGGGAGTAATTTATTATGACTTATTTTTGAAAATTAAGTTCGTTATTGGTAAAAGCAGACATAAAAATATATGCAAAAACAAGATAAATTTTTGCAAAGTGATCAGGTACGACAGCTTTAGGTTAACTAAAACAGTAGCCCCTTAGATAACTAATAATTGGAAAAAAAATTCAAAGGTCAAGGCTTATGAGTTCTAACATTTATATAAGTATCTGAAAAAATATACGCCAAACAATTGCAATATCGGTAATCTCGAAAAAAGTTAAAAAATATCAGAGGATTGTTTTTAAAACATAAATCGAGAAAACATATTATATTACTAAATAACTCCTCTCTTTGAAAATGAAAGTAATTACGTAAGGAAAGGGGAAAAAAGAATTTAAGGTATTTCTTCTTTTAAAATTTTTCGGTTGAGAATTCATATAAAAAGACACTAAATGTCTTTTTATATGAATTCTCAACCGAGCCTAAAGCTCACAGTTTCAAATAAGAAGTGTGAAATCTTAGGTCTTTTAAATGATTCGTGATTAATTAAAAAAAATCCTTTATACCACTTAAGATCCTTATAAGAAAGAAAGAAGTATGTATGTTGTTTCATATATTATTTAGATTTTGAAATTTGTTCTATCTTATATATAAATTTGAAAGTTTGTTTGCTTGTTTCTCCGCAATAGAAATTCTCCTCGTTCATTGTATCTCTCCAAATTTCTTTAGAATGCTTCCCTAATGCATGGAAGGAGCAGCAATCATATTCCCGCCAAAAGATTTTGTACTTATTTCTGGTGGTATTTTTCGTGTCTCCCCGTTTTTCACCATTTTTCTGTGTTTTTCAGGAGACACAAACATTTTTCTCAAACTTTTCGGCTCAAAGGATATGCATTTAAAAAAATATTCTTAAAGCAATTTGAGTTTTTTAAGACCTTTAAAATTAATAGCTGAGTTACATTAGTTTTTCTTGCCGATCAAATCATATCAATAAGAAAATTGTGATTGTGTATATGCACGGACGGCGGAATACAAAGATGGAAAGGACCCAGAAGCGCGAAATTTGATACAAATTTGGATCATTTTTGAAATTCATTTAAAACACTTTAAAATTCAATGTTGAAGAGACCAATAAGTAAAGTTTTGGTTGTATTGTGTTTTGCTCTGGAGCATATTAAGTCACATGACGTCATGGTCTATTTAGAGTCTTACAATTTATACTTCAGGGAGTGTTTTTGGAGATCTTCACATTTATTCATGTTGTTTGTTCTTTGTAGTAAAGTTGCGATTCTTTTCTCAATGAATAATCACAAAAAGTATTCTTTCAAGAAGTAAATCTTGCTTTTGGAAGTATTGCTTTTCAAGAAGTAAATCATAGTTTGTTTGCTCTTTTTACCTTTCGTCAAACTTTGTCGTTTATTCAACGTTAAATTAGAGCTGATAAAATTGCTGAAAGGATAAAAATACGGATTCATAGAAAGTATTAGAATAGCCAGTTGTTCTACAATTCTGTAAGGTTCATTCGTTTCCGCCGACCACGTGTAATACATACAGATTAAATGGCAGTTTTAAACAGAATTTCTTTTTCTTCCGAATTCGTGAATACAATCCAAACTTTAATATATCTGCTTAAAAGTAGAAATTAATCCTGAAAAGGCAAAATGCAATATATGCACATCTATATAAAAAAATTAAGCTTACATATTTGATATAAATTTCCACTAAAACAAAATAATTCGTAGAATAAGAATTCGCAAAAGAATCTTATTATATAAACAATAATACTTCCATCTGCACTGAATAATTCCACACATACATAGTCTTCTAAAATGTCCTTAACTATTTAACAGTTAAATATTTTAAGAATTTTAAAAATTAAAAAAAAAAAACCCATTTAAATAAGAAATTTGAAAGATATATGCGAATTCAAGTACTTATGTATTGGTGAAAAAAATATTTATGAGTATTCTTCGAACTTATTACACGGAACACGTGGAAGTGAGCCTTTAATAACAATTTCTCAATCTCAAAATTCCTTTTTTTTCTAATTAAACTGAATATATATGCATCTCTCTTACTGTTGTTTGTAGTCTGCTTTTAAATTAAATTTTAAGGTATTTATAACAAAGAATCAAGTTTTACATAAGAAATAGAATAGAAAAAGTTTATTTTCTTTTATTTCATGCATACAGCACTATATTTTGTTAGTTTATGTTCCTTTCAAAATAAATTCATCATCAATAAAACCGATTGTGATCTCTGTAAACTAATTAGTTGAATATGGAATTTGAGACTGAAGGGAACAGTAGAGTTGTGGGTCTCATCCATTCTAAGACCATCATTTAGCGAGACCGAGGTGAATTAAATCTATGAGGCTCCAAATCCTCGCATTGGGATTATAAAGAAGCAAGGAGAACGGATGGCAGTTCAAGTTTGGTTTTTGTCAGTTAACCTGATTCAAGTTGACTTTCTCACTTAAGGTTACGAGATCTATTATTAACTGTTATCATGTTACTATTAGTGAGATAGCAATATATTTTGTCAATCAATAAATCAGTATAACTGATTGCTACAGTAGCGGCAGAGTGGTCACGGTCTTGATCTCATAGTTGGATGCTGTTACAGTCGAGTCGAGGTTTCAAGTCCTGATCTCACTAAAGACATGCCGTGTAAAGAGTCTGATGCACTTTAAGTCTATTTGGATTGCGAGGAAGCTAAGACAGTGGGATGTCAGTTCAGATGATATCTTTGTTCCTTGACCTTGACTCAAAATTACGAGGTCTATTGCCAATAATTCTCATATTGCTTGTAGGTGCTACGTTAATAACAAGTTATGTACATAAAAATTTAAAGTCAGTTCCCACTTAGGTCAACAAAGGAATTTTTTTATTTTAGTTACTTTTTATTAAATAATTACAATTAATATAAATATGTATATATATAAAACAGAATCACAATATTAAGTGGCAAAAGAAATTTTTTTCAAGCGATCGACACGCTTCGTCACTGACGATTTTTATTCCTAAATCTATATCCTGCTAAATATTTTATATAAGTGAACTTTTTCTCTCCCATATAAAACTAAAATTAATTATTTGAAAATCAAATAAAAAAAATTTATGCTTCGACGAGATTCGATCCGAAGGCACGAAGATTCTACTCCGATGCTCGACCAACATTTCATTTGCAAGACAAAAGACATAGTAGAAGCATTGGCTAGTTCTTTAATTCATCCAGTAAATTAAATGGTTGGAATACAGTTTAGCCCAATTACCCTTGGCTTCAGGAATAATTTGGTGGTATTTTGCCAAATGTGGCTACCCTGTTCCGCTTCGCGGACTTAACGTTCAGCCAAAAAAAAAAAAAAAATCGCTAAGTTTGGCAATTTTTGAAATTGCACCAAGTGCTTGAGCTAAACTGTATTCTCACCAATTAAATTTAATTAAATGAATTAATATTTGAAAAAAAATCTGTAATAACATCAAGTGTCCTCCACTACAAGTTTAAAAATTGTATTTGAACTTGGGTGGATGAATAAAAAAGTATTTTATTAACGATTGAAAATTTGAACAATATATATATATATAGGGAGAGCGTGAACTATTAGTAGGAATTAAAAAAAATCAAAATTAAATCGTATTACTGATTTCTGTATTAAAGAAGCTAATGAATAACAAAAAACTTGATTATTAAAAAATATATAAATAATCTTTTAAAAAATAGGAAATACTTCGAAATAACGAACTTATCTAGAAATTTCACATGCAAGAAATTTTTCCCCATTACTACAAATAACAAAATGTTCGTCGTCTGTCAATGCGAAACAAATTTAGCTATACCAATTTTGCCTCCATTTAACGATACCCATATAAGGTACTTTGCTGACAAGCTCATGGATCACGGTTATAACCTATTCACAAGTCCTGGGTGGATAAACTTTTAATACTGAAGTAGGATCTATTTCCAGACCACCTCCAAAATTGCAGCACCTTTTGTGTCGAACTGTGTGAAATATATCTTACTCATTAGGACATCTTTCCAACACATACTTGCACCTGAATAGGTCACCTAGTACTCAGTTTCGGGTTTGTAGACTTAAACTACCGGGATCTTTAAGAGTCCTGGAGTATAAATATCCTTCACCTTTATCTTCATTCAAGGCTTAAGGGCTTGACACTGGTAGATTAGCGTAGCAGTTTAGTGATGAGCACTGATTTAAATCTTTGAGTCAATGAATTAGTATAAGGTGGAGATTGAGCCAGCTCCTCCAAGTGAGCTTTATTTTGCAAAGATATTCAAAGAGAGCAGAGACATAACATTGGAAGAACATATATTTTACACAGACATACTTATATGGTGTGACAAAATAGATTATTACCCAATATAATATATATACATATAATTATTCAAAACAGACTTCCACCAGATGTTCTAAAGCATTGTTTTGTAACATTACATTATTTACAATATTACATTTAACACTATCACATTATTTTACTTTATTTTTAATATTACGTTTTGTTACATTTGAGGATGCGAATATCTTTTCTTTTGGGTAAACTGTTCTTACCAGGTTATTCAAGTATTTTTCTGATTCCTCGAACAAAACCACAAAAGTATTCAAATAACTTTTACGCAACCTAAATACATACACCTTTGATCGCATTACACATTCGGAAAAAAATCAAATCGCTGGAAATTTTTAAATCCCATTTTGTATTTAATGAATGCGAAGCATAACACCATTTCCTAATTTTATCAGCATACTGGGACAATAAAGCATCTTAGAAAATACTTTAATGTGAGTTTTTAATAAAGTAACTAATGGAATTAAATGTAAGTAATAAAGAATTTGAAAACGTTTTTCGATATTATGAATTTAATGAATAAGTAAGTTCGACAACCTGTATCATCAACTATGAAAAATGTTTGCAAATCCTTTGTCAATAATTTCATCAGCATATCATCGTTTTCCCATTTTTAAGTCATTTTTAAATTTTGATTTGCTTGATGTTAGGTTGTATTTTATATTCAATATTGTCACTAGATTCACTATTGAGGTCATCAATGGATTTCCAACCACAAAATTATCATTAAAATTTATAAAAGCAGATGTATCGCTTTGCTGGGGATTTATAATTACAGGTGTATAAAAGATTTTTCACTTTTTGAATCATATCTATACAGCAATATATTTAAATATAATACATAATTTAAAATTTGAAATTGTTGACCAAATTATATTGTTAAACGTCAAATGAAACATGAAATTTGGCAATCGCAGTGAAATAAGTGTAAAAAAACGAAATCTTACTCTCCAAACAATGGGAACCTTACGATCTCTCTTGATTAAAATAGATGAGGGAAAAACACTAAGAGATAAAATTTAAAAATAAGCAAATCAGCTTCTTTCGTCAAAAATTCGCCTCTAAGCCATTTCTACTCTCCTTCTCATTCGCTTCTAAACATGTCTTAAGACGTGGAATGTACTTCTGTCACTTTTGTTGAGGCTTTATAAATATAAAAAGAAATAAAATATAAGTTATTTAAAATTAAAAATACTTTAATTAATTTGGCTCCATTTGGATATAGAAATCAATTACAAAACAGATTCGATTTTTCTTTAATATCAATTTAGTTACAATTACATTCCAAGTACTAATGATTCAATGAAAAAACATCTTTACTTACTCTCCAAACAATGGGAATCTTACGATATACATATTAATAATATATCGTAAGAATATTATATATTGAGAAATATATATTAAGAATTATATTTCTTATTAAATATATTAAAATATATTTAATAAGAATAATAATAAAATATATTTAATATTATATAAAATTATATTAAATTTATTATGTCTTAAAAATTTCCCTGAGTTATATGAATTTCGATGTCCTTAAAATTGTTATAATGGAATGCCAAAATTTACATCTAACAGATGCAGAAATACTCATACTTTTTTATATTTATTGTTTGTTTTAACAAACATTGACTATTTTATCCATATTTGTTCTTCAGAAATACAATGCTGATCATTGAAATTGTAACACCACGAACGAAAGCAAATACATACATACATACACACATGTATATATATATATATATATGTGTGTGTATGTATGAACGTAAACAATATGGCAGGAAGACAAACTGATTAAATTTATAAGCAGTTTGGATGTGTTTACAGGGGAACGAAATTAGTAGAAACAGCAGCCACCTTTGACAGCTAAAACGGTCCTCACCTCGTTAGTCATGACATCGAACTGGGCTTGGACGACAGAAACGAGCAAATCGCTTTATGCTACTTCCAGTCTGTGCCACATTTTATCAACCGTATTAGCTGGTGAGAGGTGACAGGCCAGTCTCTCAGCAAGTCATGACCATATGTTTTCAATGGGTGATAGATTCAGAGACCATGCATACCAGGATAACAATTGCATGACTTGTATATTGAGGACGGTCAGAAGACGACATGCAACATGTGGTCTTGCATTATCTTGTTGGAAGATGGCGTTTGGCAGGCCTCAAAGACAGGGAACAAAGAAAGAGTAAACCTTTGATTGAACAGCTTGAATGATAAGAGATGCAGTGCGGTTGTGAATAAGCAGTCAGATTAGAATAAATTTATATAAGAAGATTTAAGAGAATATATGAACTGAAAGTAAAGAAAATAATTAGAAGCACTGAACTGACGAGAATAGACAGGGGGAGGAAAAGAACTAGGAATTCTGAACAAATGAAAAAAGAACGGAAGAATGTGCTACTAAATTTTTTCTGCCCTTAAAAGCGATAACAGGTTTCAGGCAGAACATTGGCCACTGGGTTCTCCTTCTTTTAAATGAACACGTAGTTCTTTTAGCTCCATCCTTATAACATTAACTTTTTACATTATTTTGTAACATTAAACGTACTGTTTATTGATATATTTTGAACTTACTATTGATACATTTTATAGGTTTGAAATTGTAGTCATTTGATTATTTAGAATATGTTTTACCCTTATTTGATTTCAATGAAAACGGGTACCTTTTTTTCATGCTGCTTCACTTTTTTTAAGCAAAGCATGTGTATAAAGTCTAATTTCTATTTTAAATTGTTCCAAATGTTTGAAGATTAGAACATCATTACTTACAATTAATTTATCAACAATAAGACTGAGTATTAGCAAAGTATTACTCAATATGTTATTTTTAGAACGTAATCACAAAAACAAAAATGTTTAAAATGAAAGATTACGAATGAAATTCCATAATATGAGTAGGATCCATGTTTCGTTTTTGTTAAAAAAATGTAATTATCATATTTTTAAGTTAAAGGAAATGAAAGCAAAAAAAGTCAGATCATTCTGTTTTTCCATTAGCATTTTTTTTACCTAAAGCGAAGTTAAAAGTAAAAGGAAGAATTGTTAGAACGATCCAGACTATTTCATTCTTCCCAAAAGAAAATAAACATCAAAAGAAAATTGAATATAAAGGGATAAAATGTGGTAGAGGGCACTTACGACATAAAAACGAATAACAAAGAATTTTTATGTAATGCTAAAACATGTCTGGATCATAATACGAAATTGGAATAGTTAAACTTTAATTCGTAATAGAAATATATAAGTATGAACGCGAATATTTTGTATTTGATGTTTTTGTGAATTTGTGTTTACTTCCATTAATGGATAATTATAAAAAGGATTCCATAGATTATAAAAATGATTTATTTTTTTGCATTTAAAAAAAAATTAAATTTAATATAATTCTGTAACAAAACTTCATTTGATTAAGAGATTATGAATTTACTAGTTGCTATATCCGCTCTTTGCACAGATGAGTTGAAAAATATAACGATCCAGCTCGAAGCATCGGATTTTTTTAAGATGAGTACCAATTTTCAAATAATATTTTGAAATTAAGAGATTGTTAGAGTTTTTTTTTCTTAAAGAAAGCTAAATGCTTATTCCATTCCATATACTGTATGAATACAGCTGCATTTATATCAACAGATTTTTGGATGAAACGATTAAAAATTAAAATTCTTGAGTTGACACTCCAACAATATTTTCAAAAAATTGCTAAAAGTTGGCTAATTAATTTATACACCTGATAGTGCACAAGAATCGTAATTTTTCAACATATTGTTCGAGACCTCTGTTTTTTTAATTATACAAAATATCACTTCAACATTACTAAGAAAAATATTATAAACACGAAAGAAAGTTAATTCATATAATAGTACTGAATTTCATGAAAATAAGTCTAAAAAGAAACGTTTTTAAGGTAATCAGTGGCTTCTGCCTTCTATCTATGGTGAAAAAGAAGGTTTTTTTTTAAAAAAATAAATCACCAAACAGATGACGTGAGACATTTTATTTTTATTAAGGACCTTCAGCTGAATTAGAATTACAAAAATCACCTAGGAAGGAAAAATTTTGCTCAGACAAATATGAAGGAAAGTAGTGTTGAAGGTATTTCTTGATTACAAGGGTATGATTCATGAATTTCTTTCTCCTGACCAAATTGTCAGCGAACAGGGTATGATTCATGAATTTCTTTCTCCTGACCAAATTGTCAGCGAAGTACATTCCATGGAGATCCTGAGACAGCTATAAGATGCAATCAGATGAAAATTATCCAAAAATGGTCAAGAAATGATTGTTTTTTCGTTACATGACAATATGCCCGGTACATTGCTTGACACTTAAAACTACCTTGCTAGGCACTATATTACGATCCCCTCTATTCTTCTGAAGTGGAATTTTTCCTATTTTGGCAGCTGAAAACGAAATTGAAGAGACACAATTTTACAAATTTAGAAGATGAAATGAACAATGCGACGAAGCAGCTGAAGATACTTTCAAAATTGGTGCACAGGAATATTTTGAATAATTATATGAAGACGAGAAATATTGTGTAAAAACAGGACAGTACTTTGAAGGAAAATAATGGGAAAATACTGTACATATTTTCAATAAACTATCATTAACCTGTTCCAGCAGCTTTTTGACTTTAACTCACATTTACTGACAAACAATTACCATGAAGGTACTAACATTATTTTTACTGGTGCAGATTTCTTAAGAATTTCGAAAGTATGTTCTTCTTCTATTGTTGTCATAGTTTGATATTTGTGCAATATATCGAAACGATTTTCATAGAACATATCCCTAAACATATCTTATTTCAAATCAAATGGGATGAAGTTTGATATTGTGTTTCTGTTGTGACGATTATCTATTGGTTTCTCACTTTGTAAGATAGTCTTATAAAGAAAAAAGTAAAAACTCTTGCGGCGTTAATTTTTAACGACGTCTAATAAAGATATCTGTGTTACTATCAAACCATCTTATTATGCATTTTAAGCAATATGGTTAAATTAATAAAATGTCCTTTTTAATTGAAAAACAGCAGTTTTTGTGGTTATATTTTAGCTACTACTCATCAGTTTTCGTTGACAATATTACTTCAATTCTTAGTAGAAAGCGAAACAGTCAAAGCTTAATTAGATATTGTTATAAACTGATTACCGATTACTTGATTGCATTAAATTTCTAAAAACTTACCTTGTTTAAAATTTACTGTTGAATTGAATATTGATACCTTATGCTTAAAATGAGATAATGTACTTTTTACAATCAAGTGTACACTCTTTATCTTATTATTATCTTATAATGCATTTCTTCTCATTTTCTGACAATACGTATCCAACTAAAAAAAAACAACTGAATTTCCACAATTCCACATGTTTTGTAAGAGATGCCTTTTGTAGTAAGAGCTTCTAAGTGAATTTTAGATTTTTTAAATGATTTTTAATTAATGTCAGACTGGAATCTACACAAAGACTATAGAAGACTAACTTTGTGCAATTTTAATATCCTAGCGTTTAAGAGTACCTAGCGAGAGTAAAATACTTTGACTCGTTTTTTACAGGTGGCATCTTAGGTTTTGGCTTGCTTCAATGGATTTAAGTTTCATCCAATCATCGCCAAGTGTTGCATTAGCCAAGCCTCTTCCTGATCTCATCCTCAATTGTTTGGGGTGGAGGCTCTCCAAATAGCATCCACCCCAATCTGTTAAAGGGTTCAAATTTTCTCTTAATGCATCGAATTAGTCCTTCTGGTTTTCGGGAAATTGTAACAGCAGGAAAACCGGAATAAATAGCATTTTCACCTAGCTTTCTCCTGATTCTGCTAAGAAATTTTGTGGGCCTTTTCTTAGAGCAGTCCTGTTTTGCCTCTTGACAGATATTAAGTAGAACTAAAACTCGATAGGCAGTTAGACTTGAACAGTGGAAACAACAAGCTCGTACCTGCGACTACTCGGTGGTCTTACGTTTTTGATGAACAGTTACCATTTTACGAAAAAACATTTCATAGATGGTTTAGAATAATATGTTGTAATTGTTTAGAATAGAAAATGTTATTAGAAGATTAGAAAAGTCGAAAATTAGATGAAAACTTGATTCAATTGTTAGTATTGTCAACTGTAAAATGTTGAAAACATTTAAAATGCCAAAAAAAAAGAAAAAATCCTTATACTACCTCTGTCCTATAATAATATTAAAAAATCAATACTTAAACACGAATTATGGAGAATACAGCTATAAGTTATGTTGAAGCACAAAATTGTGAAGCCTTCAATAATAATTAATGTTTATGGCAGATGTTTAAATGGCAAATGTTTAAAAAAAACCTCTGCCATTTGTTCTTTATAGTTTTTAGGTTAACCTAATTATTACGAATTATTACTATATTTTTTAAATTTCAATCGCTGTATGAAATCAATTGTTTCATTTCAGTTTAATACCAATCTTTCGTAAAAGTAATATGAAGAAGAAGTTTAGAAGTATCATTCAGCGATTGTCCATTGCTTCATGGCAGCAAAGAAACTAAACAAAAAAAGACTCGAGTGTTATTTGCAAAATAATTTAAGTTCAACAGAATGAACATATCAAGATTGAAGCGTGCTTGCCGAAAATAGTACAACAGACTCTTGTAATGCCATTCTTGAAAACAAAACTTATGTGATATAAACAAAGTTATGGAAAAATTCACACATATTCTTTTTAGCAGAAGAAGCACAATAAAAAAAGCAGCTCACGCCATTGAAAAGTCCTCAAATATACATTATTCCAAATTTCGACAAAGGCAATTCATACAATGTGTTTCAAGCACCATCAAACCATTTATCACAGAAAGGAATAAGAATGGTAGCGTAGAATTTTGTCTATCTAAAGCACTTCCTGAACGGAAAGTGTATGGACTTCAGTGTTGTAAGGAGATTATTGAAAAATCCAGAGCTATATATATAATACACACACACACTACATATATCTGGTCCTCGAGAGTAAAGGTAAAATCTTAGATGTATTTTTATTTTATCATTTTATTTAATCCTAATTTTTATTAATGAAATGTTGTGTTCTATTTATTTTCTTTTGCTGTTATTATCATGGTACAGAAGCTGTAATTTTCGTAACTAGTTCAAATAAACATCGTAGAATTACAGAATCTTAGAAAGTATCATTATTTTTAAAATTTATTCTTTCTTTTAAACATAAATCGTCATTAAAGAAAATATTCTAATCAATTGGGATAAACTTTTCATTGAATCTATTTTATCTATATAATCGATATTCTTCTTTTGCATGTATAATGCAAAAACAATTAATAAATGGATATGATAAAATTTAATTTAAGTATTAAAGTTACACTATTGCAATGCAGGAACTACTGATGGTGGACCTTATGTTAGTTACAACCAAGTGACAGGGATAACATCTGAGATAATGCCCTCAAGTATTTTCAATTTCACATCTCTTCACATATTACATGTGTCA
>BMAW01108424.1:0-30154 GCA_019974015.1 Nephila pilipes | reverse complement strand
AATACTGTAACATATAACATATGGATTTTAAATATTTTATATTTATAACGATTACGTACAAATATCTTGCCGATAATTAACTCGTAAAAGAAAACAAAACAATTGTTAACGATTTTCGATAATGCTATTTACCGATGCATGAAAATGCCATTTAATACAAATCCCTTATAATTACTAACCTATTTATTAAACATATCCCTGACCAATTAGATCGTCAGGCTTGAGTCACCAAAAGAAAAAAAAATTTGAGATTGGCAAGTACAAACGATTTTCATGAAATTTATCTTTCACTTTGTACAAATACTTGACTTATGTATCAATAATTATCGTTAAATTATACTTCAATAACTCGTGTTAAATGATATTTTGACAATCCCACCATACACGCAATGAAATATTTTTTTCCATGGATGTTTTCTTCCGGATCTGGTAGGAGTGGTTGATCTTTATCAAGCCAATATCTTTTGAGAACGATATTGCCCTTGGTAACCTATTTTTCATCGTCTGCTCTAATCATGTCTAAAAAAAGGCTTTATTTTTATCCGTGAGAGCAGACTCTTGGCGATTGATCAACTTCTCTATTCTATTCACTGAGATTGTGAGATATTCATATTCCTAACGTATTGACGTTTCCTTACTTTTCCGTGCCCGCGGTAGCGTAGTGGTAAAGACATCGCAATTGGGACCGGAAGTTTGAGTTCAGTCTTGGGTTCTAGTTTTGAGAGCACTGAAGACCCACTGTGTAGCTGGGGCTGATGCACGTTAAATCTATCAGGGCCCAAAGTCCTCCCGTTGGCCTGGTGGGGCAGTTAGGAGAGGGGGTACTAGCTCAGGTGTCTTTCTCGTCACATGACCGAGGCTCAAAATTATGAGGTCTGTCACCAATGGTCCTTGCGTTACTTCTAGTGCAAAGTTAATAAAACCAAATCTTTAATTTTTCCATTTAGCTGCAAACAGTTAATTGTAATATGTTCCATTCTCAGCTGTATCTCTAGTTGATTGACGTGGAATTTGCTCTAATTTGGTCTTTTGAAGGTTGTTATCAAAGTTGAGAGGACCCAGTTTGTCTTTTATAGTTGTGTTTCCAGAATGGAATTTGGCAAACCAATTTCTAACAACCCAGTAGGTTATGACTCCTTTTTAGTATACATTGCCTATTTTTCAGTTGTCGTCTTAGAACTGTTGCTTTGTTTAAATTCCCCAAACTTCATAATATAAAGATTTTATTCTCTATTTTAGGGGGGTAGGTACAACTGTTTAATAAAACGTGTATCCCTCAAAACAGACAACAGAAGACTGATTGAATCCTTAACTATTTATTGAAAGTGAAAATTCGTTTTCCCAGTGATTCATTGTAGATAGATACGAAAAATAAATTCTATCTAATTGTAACTTAAAACAATTATCTATAGTTTCTAAATTTTAAGCATAATGAACTCTTGAAACACTAAACTATCAAAAAAAATTATTTTTAAAAATATAAAATATGTATCTAGTTTAAAAAAATTATTAATGATGCACTAAAAATGGAATCTCTATATACAAAATACGAAACGAATTTCTTACAAATTTTTGTACAAATTATTCCCTAATATCTTTTTTAACATAATTTTTTAACTGATGCCGCTTCAATGTAATATTCACACTTATATAGAGTATTCACATTTATATAGAATATTCACATTTATATAGAATATTCACATTATGAGTTTCTTTAAGACCGTTAGGAATAAATCTCGCGCTATGTTTGAAATGCTTTCATGGCTTATTTTCGTGACTTTTTTTTCAGTTACTTCATCTCTTCGCTGTTTCATCATCTTTGTGTTCATCATCATCAAAGCAGCAACCTATTTCTAAGTGTGGAAGCAATTAGTTGCATGTCTACATCTGTCATATCTATATATCTATATATTATTCTATATATATGTATCTAGTATATATTTTGTGTGTTAGTGTGTGTGTGTGTTTGTGTGTTGTGTGTGTGTGTGTGTGTGTGTGTGTGTGTGTGAGTAGAGAGTGGGGGGAAGACATGAGAGAATTATACTTGGTATCTCAGATGATATAATTAAAAATAAATGGTAATGAGTTGTTTTATTTATCCAGTTCATGTTTAACGAAATAAAATGCAAATAAGTATAATTAGAGTTAAAACTCTCTTTACAATCTCAATTACCAAAATTATTGAGATACTATAAAGAAATCGAATGCGTTTTCAAAACTTAATGGAGTATAAAAAAGTAAAATTACATAAACGAGTTAATTATTAACAATAATCTTTTCTACCAATATAAATATTTAGAAACTAAATGTTCATTAAACGACACTGTGTAATTATATTCTAACCGCAATACTGCAGTGATTGGTAATTTACAGCATCACCGAAAGCTCCGTTGAATTTTTTATCCTCCTCTTATTCAAGGTGCTTTTAAAAGACAGAAAATAAAGGATAATAGATAATTTTTTCCTGTCCCTGATGACAGTGTAATGAGCCAATTGCTGTCACTCTAACTTATGGATATGCATAAACATGCGATAATGTTAAATTTAATTACAGTCCCTCTAAGGACAGATGACTGGTATTAAAACAACATACTCCAGAACAACATAGCTCCTGTAAAGGTGGAAGATATTTCGTTGTCTTTATAGTTGGAGCCGCTTAATGTCAACTCTTATCTCTTTTGATATCGATAACAAGCTCGGGCAATTTTTTTTTTTTACTTTCGACTGAGTTTTTAAACTGAAATTTAAGAACTTGACTTGAAGAGGATGATCAGACGATAAGAGTTTTTTTCTTTTTAGAATATTTCAAAGATTGCTTTTTTGCTTAGAAAGAATTCTTTATCATGAAAATGTACCAACAGGATGGTACAAAGATTTGAAAACCATTTTTTTGTATTTATTAAAAGTTCATTTTAATGTAGACATATAAAATTTTGTATAAACTTAAAATCATAATTTAAATAAAGTCTTAATTATTAGAATGAATCCGGGTAATAATTAGATCGTTTGCTACAGATTTTTTAGGTGCATGGGCATCGATCACATTGATTTGAAATAAATAAATAATTTTTATATGAAAAAATTGAAGGAAATTGATATTTTAAACGATAATTTCTTAAGTTTTAGTTTTTCTTGTACATAGCAAAACTTTAATTATAAGCTTTTAGTAAATAATTAGATTCAATAATTTTTTATTTAAAAGTTGTTTATTCAAATGTCTCACAAAAATTTGAAACTATTTGAAGTGATGAAATTTTCAAACTATAAAAATTTCAACTTCATCCATGTTTAAAATATGTAAAATTGCTAAATTAGGAGAAGGGTGATATACCCAACTTTAAATTCAAAGGTATTTATGAAAATATCATCCAAAGCTTTTAAGAAGAAATGAAATTTGGTTGATTGCGTATGTGAATGTCTTCGCTTTTCAGCTCAATCATAATAGAATCTTTAGAGTCATGATAAAAAAAATCAATCATAATAGAAGAAAATAATAATTTTGCTGAATACCAAATTTTCCAGTCACAAAGCTATATCATCAGTTATTAGCCTTAAAAATAAATGTTTGCTAACAACGAGTTTTGAATTAAAACAATAAAATCCTTAAGAGGGCTTAAAAGTCTAAATGTTTCACTATGTCTATGTGTGTGGTGATGTTGCAGTCAGAGACTAATATGCATAATATCTCATCTAAGTTTCTTAATCTTTTTAATCTGGTTGACTAATTTCTTAGATTGTTCTTTTTATGTTTTCATTTGCTACAGTTAAGGTTCATCTCTTTCACTACATACAATTTTTACTCGACTTCTTCATTGACAATGTCATTTTTTTTGCATGTTTATGGAATTTCTGTATTGGCTTATGATGTTTGGTGCCAAGTGACGCCATTGGGGACAGCATGATGCTCTGCAACCTTCAGCGACCGTCGCCAGGGTCCATACGATAAACGTTGTTTTATTTCCAATGGTTTTTTCTCCTTGTTTTTTGCGGCTGGCTCAGTGGTTTGGCTGACCAGTTGACCTGGTGTAGTTTTGCCCTGTCGCGGTTCGATCCCAGTTAAAGATCCACGTGGTGCACGAACTAACGTTAATTGTTCAGCCTGAAGTCCCTATTTATGGGGTGCCGAGAGGGGTACCAGCTCAGTCGTCCTTCGTCACCAGACCGTGAACGAAAATCACGCGGTCCAGTCGCCAACAGCCCTGTTACTTAGTGTTAATGCAAACCAACCTGGTTTTTTTCCTTGCCCTCGGTTGATACTTTTATTCATACACATGGCTGGTGTGTGTGTGTGTGTGTGTGTGTTAGCGTCTCCAGGAGTGCATTGCTTTCATTCAGTACCCCTTCGTATTCACGCAAATAATATATATTAAATGGAGTGAGAACAACATGTTTATAGTGTTGACTAATTTTTACAACCTTCTCTCAACCCTCTCTCCCTTCAAGATTTTGTTAAGTACTCTTGTCCACGATTCTGGCGATGCCATAGCCTATAAATACATATCTCATATTTAAATAACAAATTTTTAATGCATAACTAAATAAAAACCCCAAAAATTTTCTGAAAAATATATTGGACATAATAAATAAATGAAAATACATACTTATTAATTAATCCTCATTTATTTGGAATCCTGCAAAAAGAAATCGTACAAATATTTTTTCATTATCTGAGACAAACTCATGCAAAAGGAGCAAAATGCATCTAAAGAACTTTAATGTTCCTCTGGTACATTAGGTAAGCTAGAAATAAAGCTATGAAGAGCATTAAATGAGTACAGTGCTTCTCCAGGAGATAAGCTTGGCTTTACCGTAGTAGAATCCTTCTTTTCATTTGCATCCCCATCATATTTTGACTCTTCTACTTCAGCGTTATCACTTCTTATTTCACAAAGAATGTCTTCAACCATTAGTTCCAAAAAATCTGTACTTCATCATGGATATTTAAGTAATCATGAATAGATATTTCAAATTTTTTTCCAGCTTTATCTTTCCAATCAGGTCAAGAAATATTGAAGAACTGAAATAGTATTTTCTTCCTAAGATATCCGCAAGAAGTATCACTTTGACGTTCTTCGTCATTTTGAATGAAGCCAGTTTTTTTTCCAATAGTTAGATATGGACTTTGTGGCTTCTCTTCCCATCAACTCCTAGTAACCCATTAACATACATCTTTTACAGTAACAGGCTCTATGTGCTTTTGATCAATATTAAAAATCATTCTGTCCACTAATCGTTTCATGTTATACCCTTTGAAGAAATTCGTAATGCCCATTATGAGGGGATGTAGAACTGCAATTATGTTTGATGTAAAGAAGTAAACTTCTACACATTGCAATTTTGGATGGGTTTATGTGCAGAGCTGTTGTCAATTAAAATAGCAATGGTTTTTTCCTCGATTTCATACCTTTATCTAGTTTCAATAACCATTTTTAAATATTTTTGAAGTCATCCAAGCTCGCTTGTTCGCAGTGTAATCTATTGATATGATTTTAATGTTTTTAAAACATCTTGTCTTCTAAGATCATCTAATTACAAGAGGTTTTAATTAATCCTTTCCCGACATTTTTGAACACAGCAATACTATTAACCTCTGTTTGGATGTCTTGCCCCCTCTGCAGGTTTCCCCTATAAAAGCTAGTGTTCGTTCAGGTAACATCTAGAAAAATAATTTCGACTCATCTGCCTTATAGACATTATCAACGGAATATTTTTCAAAAATGTAACACATTTCTCTCTGACGCCATGTGCATACGTCATTTAGCGTCATTGAGTTTTCCTCGCTATGTAACCCAAGAAGAGATATCCCCTATCGGTCTCAAAACCTGATAGGGGATATCTCTTCTTGGGTTAGCCCTTCATTGCTAGTTTTGAAATCTGGGTTCCCCATCATACATGCAAATTTTCTAGCTTGCTAGCAAATCTTTGGCCCACTGAAAGGTACATTCAAAGCACATTTTTCTCTAAGCCATTTCAACGTGGCAGCATCTATTTCATCATTTAAAGCTGTCTTTATCCTCTTTCTTTGTGGATCAATATCATTAGTGTTAAAAATGTTTTCAATCTCTATCCGTTTCCTTAATAAAGTTGCAACAGTCTATAGTGAAAATACGTATTTTTTGCAAACTTCAACTTTCTTCGTAGCTCTATCAATATATTTTAAGACGTTGGATTTCACTTCGATGAGGCCCTTTTTACCGATTTAAGCAAACTTCAAAATAACAAACACACAAACTTGCAAATAAATTAATTAAAATCTTCCAGCACAGTACGAGAATAATTCCGATTCGAATTACCGTAATTGATACAAGTCTTGTGATTCTCATGTGTAGACAAAATAACGTATCACAAAGTTTACTACCAAACGCTTCGAGGTCTTATCTCTCACTTAAAGTGAAAGGAATACTTGACCATTTTTCCAAGAGGGGGAAATAGGAGTAAGGTTCAACGTTGTGTTTGCCAAGAAATGTCAACTCCCTTTCCAACAAATGCACTTTCTTGTTACCATACTTACATCATCAAGATAAATGTAAACTTCGATAAAAGTTTTTGATAGAGAGTATAACTTGAGAACACCATCCAACCACATTTTATCTAGACTTTCTTTGTATAGCGTTTAATTCGGAGTCATCAACTGGACTTTGAAAAAAAATATAGTAAGAGAGAGATTTATTGTAATGGAAGGGAATATATTACAATAGTTGTCGATAGAATTATCATTGTAAAGAATATCGTAATACAAAGAACTGCTTTACATTAATCTGAAGGAAATTAAGATAGGACTATGAAAAAATATCGTAATAAAGAGAATTATCGTTATAGAGGATACCGTTGTAGAGAGATTATACAGTATATATATATATATATATATATATATATATATATATATATGGAATATTAGGAAATAGTTAATTCAGAAAAGTATCCGTTAATCCCTTTCTCTGTTTCTTAAAATGATGCCCTTTAAATCCCTAAAATTCGTCGCTATAAATTTTCCAGCTGATGATACCACATTCGTCTTCGTAATGACGTAATAACTCGATGAAAAAGGAAAAAAATCCATGAGGCAACAATCACATTTTTATTTGGCAACAACTGACTACCAAATCAAAACTAACCAATGAATCAGTGTGAAATTTGTTTTGGTTATATTTTACAGATGTCAGCTCATAAAAGCAGTACCAACTTACTCAGCAATGACCTCTGTCACCCAAACTCGGTACTGTTTGAATCACTTCGTGTATAATCTCTGAGTTAGTATATACTTGGGTAGAACGAATAGTTAATAATGCAAGACAAATCTAAAAAATGAAACGCTCTCGTTTAACTTTCATAATAATGGATAAATACAATTATTCAGTTTTTCAGATTAACATATGACTTTCACACTTCTAATTGAATAATCATTGTGTTTATGATTTTCCCTGCTCTTATGCCAGCCTTTGTATGCTTTCTAAAAAAATTTCCCCCAGCATAAGGTCTCTATAAACAAGCTTATCTTTTGCATAAAAATATTATTTTAAAAATGGAAACATTCTGAAATTATTCAAAATACAATTTCTGTGTTAATTTGATTTATGTTCATTTATTGACGTTATTTTGTTTGTATTAATTTTTATTTTGCATGTCACGCAGTGCTTCAAAGAATTTTTAATACTTGGACCATAAAAAGAAATAAAGACAAGAAATTACTGTTTTGTGCTTAACCCTCCAAGCGTTTTACTTTTTTGTGTAATGCAATTCCTAAAGCCATCTATTTAAGCACAGCTACTGGTCGTGAAAAAATTTCTCCTTTCTTTCACAAATTCTTTGAAAAAGCAAGATGCTTCTATTCTTTCCCCCCCCCCTTTAAGACGCGATTTGTAGACAACAGCTCCTTAGAGTGGAATTTTTTTATTACTCAGATCGGTCTCTTTGAATGTAAGTGAAAAGTGGTTTCGTTGCCTTGGGCGAATCTTGTGTGACAGGCTGCTATGTCGTGCTGGATTCAAATTAGTCAGGTCAGAATTTGGAAGGAGTTCGCTCGATCTATTACGTTTCAGTAAGTGTTTCAACAAATGAAGAATAAAAAATATCGCTAGAAAAAAAATAGTGTATTAAAAGCTGAAAAATATTTGTTTTTCAAATTCTTTTTTTTTCCGTCATTTTTAAAAACTTTTTTTTAAAAAAAAATCATTTTTATTTTCATATTATGATTTAAACCAGAAAATCACCCTATATTTATAGATGAATACAATACCAAGAAAACACAAGATTATTTGCATGTTTTGAAAAAGGTAATGTGTAGTACAATGGTAGCTTGGTTGGATTCACACAGTCGGTTTCTGGGGCTTCCAGAAATAGCGCCACGCTTGTGTCATTTTTGCACCACGCTCGTGTCATTTTTGCACCACGCTTGTGTCATTGTAAATAGCGCCACGCTCGTGTCATTGTAAACACGTTTAGCGTTTACACACGACCTGTGACTATTGACCAACATTTTTTTTTTTTTTGCAAGAGTACGAATTCCGGATAATTCAGTTACTATACCGGATAATTAAATTTGTGAAATAAGAACTGAGCTTTCTCCTTTCAGTTATATTTTAAATTTAAAATAACACAGAGCATTTCTTAATATTTTTAATAAAAATAAATTTTAATTTTTAAAATTATATTTTTTATTGAATGAATTTTTTTGGCAATTGTTTAAATTTTCTCCCATAGCACGCTCACTACAGAACAACTTGCACTAAGCGAAAATGCCCTCTCTACATCCACATTTGTGCCAGGGCAACATAGTGCACAGTCAATCAATAAGTTTAAATTTTAATGGGGTATGTTATATTCATCAAAATGTGAAAATATTTCTAACCATTTTCAATCAATATTTAAATTTTTACTTTTCCGTTCCTTTAGTGTTTCAAACTTTATATATTTATTCGCATGTATCTTTTAACGGAAAATTGCAGTTGATAACATCTTTCATATCAGTTATTATAAATTACACTGTGGGAGAAACTTCTTGCCTTTTAGTTTTGTCTTTCAAAACAATACACTCAAAACACTTTAGTTCAGTGAAGTTGACAGAGATATTCTCAACGTATTCATAACAAATAATGTAAACAATTTTAAATTTTAGAAATGTATCCTGAGTGTCAGGATTATAATACTACGAAATTGTTAGTTTATTCTTTAGTATTAACGGTACAAATTAATAATCATATCTCGTTCTATATTGGAAGAAAAAAATTGCAGCTGAAATGTTATCATGTGTTGAAAAAAAATATGCCTGTCTATGGAGAAATCAGAGCATAAGTTATGATCTATGTCAAGGGCGATGTTTAATTCCAAGTGTAAGGTATTTTTCCAAATTTAAATAACATAACCGAAGCGGATAATACAATTTCAAAATGCACTCTATTTGTGCGTTTGTGTGTGCTTGTTTAAGTAAAGCACCTCACTTTTGAATAGAACGATGAGCTTTTTATTTTCAATATCAGCCTCAAAGCAAAATTGTTTGCTGCTCAAACCAAAAAGGGACTGAAATGTATGACTCAGATTTATGAACATGATTTTTACATATTATCCAAAATATTCACAACATGTAAAAATCATATTCCTCTACTAATCTCAGTCCATTTTATAAATTGTACCTAAAAACAACTATATGTGATTATTAGACCAAAAATTCAATTATATAGATGTCTTTTCCCCTATTAAATATATAAAATGTATAAGAATTTACAGTAATAAAATGTACAGTTACAAATGATAAGAATATCAGATACATAAGAAAAAAAAATATTAAAATTTTCTATGAAATGCTTAAAAAAAACAAAATGTCTTAAAGTACCTTATAATGCCTAATTTCGGAGCACTTTTTTAAATAAAATTTGAAACCTTATGTTTTAGTTAAAATGGTTTACATAAAATTGTAAATTCAAAAGTCATTTTAATGAACTTTTCTTGTATTTTTTAAATTTTAACCACATTTGTTAAAAAATTGAGAAAATATTTTGACATTTACGCTTAAGATAATTCAACAAATTCTAATTAATATATTTCCCTTTTTGTATCAACAATATGCTTAATATACAGGGGGGTTATAATTAAAGTTACACTATTCAGAGGCCTGTAGAACCTGTTCTGCTTACCAGATTTTGATGAAATCGTAAATATGTAGACTTTAATAAAATGTAAAGAAATTTACGAAACTTTTCACGAAAACGGTGATTTTTGGGTAGGCACATTCTTTAACAAAGTCAAAAGATTGTTAAAGCAATAGTATATTCCTGAAGCTGGAAGTGTACAAGTGGATGTATGCAGCAAAAACGTATTAAAAAAATATTTGTTCAAACACATTTTAAATCCACTAATTCACTAATTTTACAGAGAAAAATATTTATATATTTTCATGTGTCCATATACCATTTATGATATTGTCACCATTTGATATTTTTCAAATTACGGTGCTGCACAGAGTCCAACATTACAGTTTTTGCATTCAAACCGCGTTTATCTTCGAATGTGTTTTTTCCATTATCATTATTAAGGTTGTATACGTTTAATCAAGATTATACAATTAACCAAAGAAATGTTATTTTGATTGCTGTCTTAATGAGTGGAAACTCATTTTTAAATATTCATTAAGAAGTTTTTATCCCTCTTTGAACTACTCATATTGATTTTAAAAAAAAAAAAGAAAAAAACACTAGTAATATTTAGTTCAAAATTATGCCAAACTACTTTCGTTTGCTTTGAGGGGGATCCCCGAAATGATACAACCGTGTTCGGTGAATAGAAAATTTATGGCTGGAATTTCATGCAATTCCTTACTAAATAAGCGGGTATAATTTTTTTATGATATGATATAACTGCGTTTAGATGGGAATAGGTTAATAGAAACTTATAAAAGTTTGCGTAAAATTCCCATCATAGTTTATATATATTTTTAGGTGTACAAAAGGATGCAAAGGTATATTTTGTCAGTACAGGTTTTAAAAGGAGTACGATTTGCGAAAAAGGAGTAGAAAATTACCTAAAAGAGTACGGTTGGTTAATTTTTATATTTTTTACTAAACACTGTAGTTGTAAAAGTGGTCCCCTCCCCCTCAAACTGCAGGACACTGACCGTTTGCACCGCTCGTCCCTGCCTGAGGCCTAATTTGCCCTATCAAATGAAAATGCCGTAATCTGCATAAGATTACAGCATTGCATATTGCATTTCTTATCTATTTTAGATATATATTTTATACCATCTACACTAATCTAATTATAGTGTGTACTTCTGTAAAGAAGTTGAATTTAAAATTATAAAATTTTTAACATTTGCAACAATATCATTTATACCTATTTTTAATAATCTCTGAATGCATCAAATTATTACTTTATTATTTTCACGCTTTATTTAATATTAAGTACAATATAACAAACAAATTTCGAATTGAATTTAAAAAAATTATTTCCAAAACTATTATAAATATGCTCATAAATTTTTTATACCAAAGCTTTAGCATCTCAGCTTTGCTTCCATATAAAAATTTTGTTTTATATTCACCAAATTTTTTTTTTAAAGTGCAGTTTTCAACCGCGTTGAACAAAACTTACAGAATATATAAAAATGTTAAGCGATGAAATATATTCAAATTTTAATTTAATAATTTAAATATTCAAAGAATTGTAAATATTTATGGTAAATAATTTTTAACTGCCTATGCACCATACATAAATATTTTTATCGTAATTTCAAATGCAGATTAGATGTGTATTGTTAAGATTACGAAAAATTTCCGAATTTTATTTACCTATACTTCAGTTATCTTCTAACAAAAGATAAATTATAAGAGATTTTACACATATGGATATTTTTTAAACTTCAACCTTCAAATAATTAGTAATTAAAAGTATCAGTACAAATGTACAGTTGACACTTGCTCATGTAAGCAAATGTAAATGTGAGCAGACGTTTTGAATTACTAATTTTTTTTCAGAACTTAACATTGCAAAACAGGAGATCGCTCGTGAGCTGCCTGAATACCTGGCTTTGAAATTATGAAAAAAAACTAAAAATATTTCAAAATTTTGTTTTCTTTTGTTGTTATTTTTATCAATGTATAAGAAATTTTTCCAAGTAATGCAATACGGAAGCTTAAAAATTATTCATTTGTAATACTTGATAATCTTAAAAAGGTTTTTGATTTTGACACGGGTTTTTTTTTTTTTTTTTTTTTTTTTTTTCCTAATTTTTTTTATTACTTTTTGGCACCTTATAATGAAATAATTATTATTTTAAAAACTGAAAGTAGTGATTAAAGTAACAGAAATGAAACAATCGAGTATATCCATTGCTTTCATACATTCTTTGATTTTAAACATATATATTTTATAGATTTATATTTAACGATATTTTTAGAGATTTATAGTTTGTTATAAAAACTTAATTCTATTTGATAACTTTAAAAAAAGGAAAAAATAACGTGAGGTTTTAGCTAGCAAAGAAGACACGGAAAAAGTAATTTGTTCAACTAGATAAAATGACAGGTTTCCCTCTCCTCCCAAATTTGTTAAAACTTCAACTCAATATTAATTTTTAAAAAATATGAATAAAATTTATTTTATTTATATGATAGAACTTCAAAGCTGCTTTCGTATTCATTTAATTAAAATGGTTATATCGCGAAAGCTAGGTCAAAGAATGTATTTAATTCAAATCCGATAAAATCTCAAACTAACCTGACATACAAACACTTACACTTTTAAGTGGAAACTGAAGAAAATCTTACCCTCAACCTTTTGAATGAATGTCTCAAACTTAAGGGCAAGAGTGGAGTTCCTTAATGAGACATAAAATTTCCTGTCAACGTTTATTGTGTGTCCCCCAGCCCTCCCTAATTATTAATAAATATGTTAAACCTTTAAAAAGGGAGAAAGGAATTCCGAGGAAACATGTCTCAAACAAACTTGAAGAAATCCTATGAAGGCGAAAATATACGTCTTCACTGCTTTCAGCGAGTTCACTGCCACAAGGAATTATACGTTTGGAACACTTTTGAAGTGTCTCGAACAGGACGGGATTTTACGTGCATAACGCTTGGAGGGTTAAATTTTTATTCGCAAAAAGTACCTCCAAATTCAGTACACTAATTGCAGTGATTTAATAATGTGATTCAAATGCTTGTTCTAGTTCACTTCATGGAATTATCTCCAAAGTAGGCAACAGGATTGTTTGCGTGATAGAAATATCATGAAAATAACATATTTTAACTTCACTTTTTTAAGTTTTGAAAAAAGGAGAAGTCGCAGGCGGTAAATCAAACAACTACAGTGGATAATTAAAAACCAGCGTTATTTTGTAGCAAAATTTACGAGCTATAAATTAGTTACAACTGGGTGCATCATCAAGTAGGAAACTTCAGCAGTTTTCATTTCAATAATCGAAATGAATGCAACGGTTTCAGCCACCAAATGCTTCCAAACTTTTGAATAATACTCCCTAGTAATTTTTTGTCCAGTTAGAATAAATTCCCTAACCATTGAAGATTGTTGTGAGTATTGTTTTGATTTTCGACGAAACTTTTCTACTTTTTTGGCCTCGTGGTGAGTTTTCTGACTTCCGATTAGCCCGTTGTCTTTTTGTTTTAAGAACTTTTTGTTAGTATTGAAAACTCTATGTTTCATCACTTGTAACGATTAAATTTCAACGTGTTCAGGTCCTTTTCAGTGGCCGAAATGATGTCTGTGTAATGCTCATTTCTCATTGATTTTTGTTCATCCGTTAAAGTGAGTGCATCGAATTACGTAAAGATTTGCTTTGCTCAAATCTTCATGCAGAATTATCGAATCATTTTTTGTTGATGTTCAAAGACTCGTATATCATTTTCAGACACACAGGGTGATTGTTTACTACGACATCAAAAACTCTCTAGTGTACTAGATTGATTTGATCCTTCTAGTATGCTTATCACCTTTGAGCTTATCTTTCATGCCCAAAATAATTTTGTGTCGTGGGAAAACATCTGATATACTTAAATACAAATCACCTTAGACTTGTTTCATCAACTTGCATGTTTCTTAGGCTCTTTATAAAGTTTTGAGTTATAAATTTGATTATAGTGCTTTGTTTCACCTTAATAATTCATGATTAAAATACAACTTCTGACAATAAAGTTCGGTGAATGAAGTCAGAACAGCCGATCTGGCTACACTGGCGAAACAAAATGCTGAACCTGGGTAGCGACAGGTGTTGACAATCTGCCCCCACCGTTCTTGAGTTGAGCCTCGTTTGCGTTCCGAGAAAGAATTGTTTTGCAAAGTGCTTGTTTAGTGCGTTGGTTCTTAACTGAGAAAAGGAAAATGAGCAAACAAAAGATCAATTTAAAACTTTGGTTTAATCTTGACAAGACATTGAAAGAAACTCATGCGATGCTGATACGTGTTTATGAAGTTCAAGCACTGTCCATGAAGTATGTGTAAGAGTGTTTTGTCTGTTTCCAAGAAGGCCGGGAAAGTTTTTCTGACAGCCCCTATTGAGGAAGACCGTTGACCTCCGTCAGTGACGAAAACTTTGAGAAAGTGAAGAAATTATTCAAGAAAGATCGTCGATTAACTATGCGTATGATAGCTGATGAACTGCAGATTAACTGTCAATCTGTGCGACAAATCCTTAGCCAGAATTTAGAGATGAGAAAAGGGAAACATCACTAGACTGAAGATTAGAAGAAGACACGTTTAGAGGCTTCACAGGATTTTGTCGAAATGGTGCGACACCAAATTTCTTGAACTGTGTTGTCACTGAGGATGAGTCCTGGTGTCTCAGGTACGACCCTGAAATGAAACGGCAAAGCATGAAATGGTGTTCTCCTGTATCATCTCGTCGAAAAAAGAAGGTGAGAGCAGAAAAATCATCAAACGAAAGCATCAACGATGCTTGTCAAACATGATACGAAACCTGACGAGGCTTTTGAACTCCATCGCAAAAGAAGACTTCTTGCAAAGTTTCCAGTACATGTATAGCAGATCTCAGCGGTGCATTGTCATGGGAGGTGACTATTTTGAAGGATAGTAAGGTAACTTTCAATAATATAGGATAACGTTAATGTTATAGGACTATTCACAGAACTTTATTGTCAGAGGTTGTATAATATTTCTCTAATGAATAACTATATCGTTTGACTTAGTTTAACAAAGGAGCAGACAGTATGGGAATGCTCCTACAAACCATCGAGATTTATCACACATGTACAAAAACAGTGGTGGTGCAATTGCAGACTGAGATCCAGAGTGAATCTTAAATCTTTTTTGACACACTGTATATAGTATTTTTTTTTCTTTCTTCTGCCTTATAAAAACTCTTTAATTTATTTTTCCCATCCAGTATTAAAAGCAACTTTTAATATCATGCATTTTCCTTAGATCAATAATTCGATGCATTTTTTCTTTTAATTCTTAAACTTTCGGAAACAAGGAGTATGATACACAAATATTGAATTTTCAAAATAGCAAAATAAAAAAATACTTACTTCAACATAACATCGTTTGACAATACAAAAAAAAACTCGAAAACTCTTGCAAAAAATGAAAATTCCTCGATGATTAAAAAAATTAGCATCGCGGAATAATTTTAGAAGGGAGACATTTTTCCCCGTCCTCTCTTAAATTATCATCCAAAAAAGTAGCTTAAGGAATTCAGATTTTCTTTCAGTGGCAGTTATTGTGAATATTAGAAAAAATTTAATTATAAGTAAAACAGGAAAAAATGGCCTGGCGTAGCAAAATCAATTTAGAAAAACACAAAATATTTTTCATGTGTAAATTTGTTTACTGTACCGGTTTTAGATCTTGAAAACACTATACCTTTAGATAACAATTAAAATTTCATAATCCAGTTGAAACAGTGTATAAAGTTTTAATTTGAAAAGATTAATTTAATATTCTTAAAGGTTGAAATTTGTGACTTCACGCGTGGAGGTTTTGTATTATTTAAAATTGCGTCTAATTAACATGTGTGTGCGTGCGTGCGTGCGTGCGTGTATGTGTGCGTGTACTAAGATTCCTTATAAGTGTTTATATTATACACACACACAAAATTGTAAGGCATTCGTATTCTTTTTAATATTCTTACCATTTTCCATATACAAGGGTGATTCAAAAAGTACCCGAGTTAGGAATGAGAATAGGAGTCATTCGATATGAGAAATGAGAATGAGATAAGTCACTGTGATATTATCCAATAATCTTTTTCTAATTTCTAAGATTTCCCTAAATATAGCCTCCTTCGCATCCCCCCAAAAAACTCACCACATTAGCTATTACGGCCAATGAGATTGTCTTCGCTTTCTTTGGAGTCAATTCTTTTTGATCCACCTTCGTTCCTTTAAATTTCTTTCTGTTCTTTAATATTAAATACAATGTTTTAAAGAAACATCTATTTGTATTTAAACATGAAATAAAAAAAATGTCATTCAAGAATTTCAAATAGAATAATCATTAGACAAATTTTAAGTAATTTAGCATTGCAGAACTGTTTTCTTCTGATTAAACACTCCAAATGCTTCCTTGCTTCTAAGATCTTAAGAAAACTGGTTAAAATAATAAAAATTCTAAATGTGATTTTTGAAATACTAAGAAAAATACAATCCATAAAGTTATATGAATATCAAGCAAATTTTAATCACAATAAAGAGTTTTGTGATTACAATTTGAAAATACATTTTTCGAATACAAAATGATTATTTTGTGAAAAATGAATGAGATCACAAACCAAAGTACTATAAAAATACCAAAACCCACAATAAAAAAAGACATTAGATAACAGGAAACGTATTTGATTTTAATATTGATAGATAATTACTTACGTTACATATTTCTAATAGAAATATTCTGCTGTTTTGCTTAAATAATTTCTATTAATATCATACAGGTAAATCTCTAACTGAATTTAAGCAATCAGTTCCTTAATTCATTTAGTAAAACAGTTATGTTAGAAGAAATTTAAAATTTTGTGTACGAACAAATGTTATTTTTCAGTCACATATTTCATTTTTACCAACAGAAAAAATAATATTAGAATGTTACTAACTTTAAAATTCTTCCTAAATTCTTAGAACTATTTTTTTTCCTTGACATAAAAATACATATGAAAACTTGGGATTTAATTCATTCATGTGCAATCCTTTTATCCGGAAATAAATTGATAAGGAGCTAATTTTCAAATCATGGATGTTACATGGAGAAATTTATTAAATTTCGAAGTTTTTTAAGTTTTAAACATATTTTTAAAGTTCCGATTTAGTTCTTCGATCGATTATTTGTTTTTGAAGGAGTGGTAAAACCAACTTTTCAAAAGCAAGTATAGTGGTGAAATATTGTTATTTAATAAGGATTTTTATTTCGATATTATCTAGCTTTTTGATGCATTCTTGTAATTTCTAATTCGAAATTATTTTATATAAAATTTTCCAAAAATAAATTGTGAAGTGAAAATAAATGTTCCCATTCTGTGCTAAGAAAATTCAATCAAATACGTACGGAAACTAATCATACAAAATGATATGTTACTCGTATAGTAGTAGCTAAAATTGTAACTGTTATTTTCAAATTAATAAGGTATAACAGTTAATGAGTTATAACAGCTTAAATAATTACATTATATTCTAGGATTAAAATTACTCTATGATAAAAATATAAAATTCTGTGAAAAAAACTATTCTAAATATCCATGATTCGGTTCAATACCCTTTTCATAAAATTGTTTTAGAGGGTGTTGAGGCTTACCCAGCTGATTTCATGTTCGATTCAATTAGTGTCAGTGATTACTTTAAGATTTCATAAGTATACGAGGTGTGGATATTAGATGACGATACCGATGTCTGCTACAGAAGAAGTACGCATGCGCCAAACGCCAGCGAACACTAGCTGTATAGTGTGAAGTCTTCTCTTTTGAATACAATGTCTGTTGATTCGTTAATCAAATCTGTGTATACGTAGCCTTCGTTTGCATAAAAATTGTTTTTTGTTTCTCCAGAAAAAATTTTAGTGAGCAACGATTTTTTGTGAAATTTCACATGAAACTTGGAAAACCCGCCACTGAAACTTATACTTTATTGAAAGAAGTGTATGATAATGAATGTTTATCGCGTGCTCGTGTTTTTCAGTGGTTTAAGCATTTTCGAGATAGCTGAGATAACGTTGAAGATGAATCACACCCGGATCACCCTCCCACTTTAAAAATGGATGACAATATCGAAAAAATCGGTAACCGATTTCGATCTGACCTTCGGTTAAGTATTCGGCCGATTTCTGAGACTGTGGGAATTGACAAAGAACCCGTACGATAAATTTTACATTATAATTTTAATATGCAAAAAGTGTGCGTCAAAATGGTGCCTAAAATTCTCATGTTTGAGCAACAAGAAACTCTCAAGAATGTTTATACTGTCACATTGAATGCCGTTGAAAATAACCTAAATTTATTATATCGGATAATATCATGTAAAGAATCGTAGATTTTTACTTAAGATCCTGAAACAAAGTGTCAATCCATGCACTGGAATAGCCCATCTTCACCGAGAACCAATAAAGCTCTTATAAGTAAATCAAAAATAAAAGAAATGTTAATTTTTTCTTCGATATTCATGAGATTATGTATCTCACTGATGGTCAAAATATTAATCAATATAACTATCTTAACGTTCTTGCTGAACTCCATGAAAGAATAAGGGAATAAAACGTGTACTGGGGAAAAACAAGTCATGGATTCTCCACCAAGATATCTGTCAAAAGGTTTTTTGTCTAGCACAGCATCCCAGTGTCAGACCATCCACCATATTCGTCGGATCTTGAGCCACCAGACTTCTATTTGTTTCCTAAGGTGAAATCTGCATTAAAAGGAACAAGGTTTGAGTTCATTGAGACTGTGAAATGGAAAGCAGCATGCGTCCTGAAGGAGTTGACAAAAGACTTCCTGCATTGTTAAGAACAATGGAAGATTTATCTTAGAGCGTTATAGAGATGGAGTGGGAGTGTGTATTTAAGGTGATAATAAGTAAATATGTATGATATCAAAATAAATGTTTAACAGAGAGACACCTGAACTGGAACCTCCCTCTCCTAACTTCCACACATTGCTAACTCCTGTCCTTAAAATCAATAATGTAGTTGTGAGTTTTCATATCTTTAATACTCGTAAATACTTAAAAATACTTCGAAAAGTCAAAAAAAGAAAGTAATTTCCCAAAAATTATCCTTTTTTCACTCTTTTGAATACATTTTATTCCATGCTGTTAAAAGCAATAACTCATTTTTAAAAAGAAAAGTAGCATAAGTTAAGCATTATTCTTAGAAATTCCTGTTGGTGTATCGGTGGGAGCCTTAATCATATCATGACTGGTTCAGATTTTTAAGAATAAGCTTTGTTGAGATCGAGCGGGAACATACACATGCATACTGTGGTGCTCAGGGCGGTACACTGCACATGCTGCGACTCGTTCAAGTACTAGACAGAAAGATATTGGGAACAAAACAATAATGTACGGATATCTACCTTTAATATGGACGGATCTTGCTTAAAAGATATTTAGAACAATGTGTTGAAGCATGCATTTGACGATTCTTAGCATTTTTCAAGCTTTTCAGTGTGCTTTTACGAATATTACCCAGGAATGATGTACCTGTCAAAGTAATATTTCGCATGGACCTCGACTGTTCCCGGCAGATACAGGACGCTTCTCGGCAGATTAATTCTTCCAATTCCCAAGTGATCCTTTCAGTCTTATTTATAGCTGTTTGGACCAGGTGTGACGTGAAAATTGAAGAAAAGTCCATAGATTTCTTTCTAATCCAGATTTCGGGAAAATTTCAGCATTTCTGATTTCCTTCATTTTGTTGAAAAGTCGCCAAGTTTCTCGCTAAGTCACCAAAATGGTCGCTAAAATTAGGGGGTCATTGCCAAAGCTTTCCTTCGAGTCCGACAAAATCTCTGTAAATGCATATTTTCCTTTAAAACTGTAACGTTGCATGGAAGCGACATCTAGTTTCGTAACTATATTTACATCTTGAAATATGAATACTACCATTAAGTTCATTTTTATTACGATGTCGTATTGAGATTTCAGTATATTTCGGGTTCAAAATATGACTACCAACGCATAACATGTATTGTCTTATGCATTATAGGCGAATAAGTCTCGGCTTTGCTGCGACTAGTGTGAAAACACTTTTCGAGAATAGGCAGTTGATTCTGTTTCCTCACAAATGGTAACATCTCAAGAGCATCATTGAATGATTGATTGTTTATTAGCCTCGTACTTAAAACCAAAACGAGAGTTATTGGAGACTGACTTCGTAACTTTGAGCATCGATCTAGTGACGAAGATGGCACCTGAACTAGCACGCTCATCTCCAAACTTCCAAGGCCACAAGAAAGGTAGAATTTGGAGCATCTACAGATTTAACGTGTTTCAACCTCTTAGTGGCATCGGTACTCTAACCCATGACTAACGGAAAACCACGTAGGCCGCAAGTCCACCACCATGTCCACTACTACTAGGCTACTGAGGTTACATCTAAAGAGCAATATAATATTATATTTTTCTGTTTAGTTCGACTAAAAGGTTAATATTTCTTTCAATAATTTTATGAGAGAAGTTAAATATTTTATATTATCAGATGAAATTACTTTTTACCTTTGAATAAATAGTTGAATTTGACTAACAAAGTCAATGACGCAGATGCCACAATTCTATTAAGTCTTTTCCCGTAAGATCATCTAATAATCAGAAAGAAGCACCTACGATGCGAAAAAGAAAATATGATGCGACATTTACGCAATTTGGCTTTACTTTGAACATCTGTGATGGTAATGAAAAATCTCTTTCTTTAATTTACAATAGCGTTTTGGCTATGGAGATAGTAAGAAATTATCAAAGTTAAAAAGACATCCTGGATCCAAACATTTTTCATACATGAAGGGAAGAGGTCTTTCGAATGTTTTAAGGGTACGAGTGGTATGAAAAAATTAAAATGTTTAAAAATCACTGCCCAAATCTTAACTAGCTCATTGCTTGATTTCATAATGATACTATAATTAAAGCAGGTATATGCTATTACACTTTACTCTTGCAATACATCATATCATTTTCAAATATTGAAGAAGAGTAAAAAGTTTTAAAAAAGACCAGAGCATTGTTTTCCCATATTGGTAAATATTCCTTTCATTTTTAAATTCCTACTATTAGTTCTCTCTCTCTCTCTCTCTCTCCACACACACATTTAATATTATTATACATGCATAGTGAGAGACAGAGAGAGAGGTAGGCAGAGACAGAAGAGGCAGAGGTATTATATAGTATAGTACACATATATATGTATGCTGATATATACATATAGAGAATGAGGCAGGAGATATATATATATATACAGGCAGAAGAAGATATATATATATATTCCCACCTGTTCAAAGTACTTTTTTGTTCATATAGATATCACTCTGATGTTAATTAGTTGCCTTTTTCAAACATTATCTGACACTGGGGAATCAAATGAGAAAATGGTCAGTTTAGAATCACTGAACACTTCTGAAAACGTCAACTCTTTCCGAAAGTAATGAACCGTCAAGTCCCCGGAAGCGGATCCCGGCGATATCACGGTTTGAAAGCGGCGATCACAAATTAACTTTGTCGCCAGCGTGGTTGACCAACTGCACTAAACGGTTGCACTGGGATAGAATTTATTCTGCCAATTAATGATTGATCTTCCAGTCTATGCATACATATGCCTGTTTGAACAGAAATTTGACAAGTAGCCAACCAAAGCAACAGATTTTTTCTCGGCGACTATGTAAGCAGGATAGATTCGAATTTTTTATTTTATTTCTCTTTCCCATCATAGTATTTTTGAATTTTATTGTCGATTGTACCAGTCCCAGGCCTGTATTTTTTTGATTATTTTATTATATTATATTATTTTATTTGTTTAGAAAACGTACAAGCAGATTAAAACCCTTTTGAGATACAGGCAGACGAGGAGGAGAAGTTTATTGGATAGCTTATGGATCTATAAGTTTCAAAGTTACAACCTTTGCTGGAATTGGGTAAATGTAATCTACATCCACAAAAGAAATCTGCCACCACTGTGATCCACTGTACAACGCCAAAGAATTTGTCGCCAAGGGTTTTAAACTGTGTTCCAAACCATTGAATTTACTGATAACGAAGAAACCATTTCAATGCTCTTCATATCATTTCAGTCTGTAATATAAAGTTGGTAGTGATCGGAGTAGTAACTGCTGCTCGATTCAACTTGCTGGTGAAGCGTGTGTTCTTTTTGAGTCTTGATTTTCCAAATAATGCCCAATTTGTTTATACCAAAAACTGGCAAGATATAATATGTGATGATATTGGAATTCTTATATAAGAGGTATTATTTTTAGGAGAAAATGCGCTCGTCGCATGGGACCTGAACAATTTTCAGTTTTAATATTATGATTCCTGCTCAGCATGTGATATAGTATGAGTATTAGAATATTTTAATAAAGAATCAAAGCAATGCAAAGTACCTTTTTAACCTAAGTAGAATTGATTTTAATTCTTTTTTTATAATTTGAATGAGTTGAATACAGGTGGTCTGACTGAGGCCTGAATAAATCTGTTCTAACCATATAATTACAATTCATCAGTTAATAAGCATTTAATTGCAAAATTTTGTTAAATTAACTATAAAAACCAGATATACGCTAATAAGAGAGTTGACTGCATGTTGAAGTTGGGAAGCTATTAAACAACTGACCGACACTTGTAAAACACAGTTTGATTTCTTGATTTCATCTCATATTTATTTTATTATTACTTCAGCGATACACCTCTCCTCTCAAGTCCTTTACAACGTTCCATGATCTCCTTCCAGGTTCAGCCAGCTCTGAAAGTCTTCTGTCAGCACCTGAGCACGTGCTGTTTTTTCTCTTTCACCAATGAACAACAAATTTCTTTTATTGATAGATTTCACCTGTGGTGCCAGATAATAGAAGTCACAGCAGATCTGCAGAATAAGTGTGAGGTGTCCAACACTGATGCTGTAATTTATGAGAGTCCTCTGCAGAGGTCTTGGGATGAGCTATAGTCTGCGGAAAAATTTGTGGCTTTAAATTCCTCACCCAAAGTCTCAGCACCTGCATAAAGAGTTTAACCAAAGCACGATCTGAGCTTCAGATTATTTTTTTTCTGATATTGTCATCCGGTTTTTGATGGAGGATGACCCAGTCTGGAACATCTCTTTATATTTGCCTCTCTCAATAATAGAAAACCCAACCATCACAAAAAAAACATAGTGACTTTGATAAAGATTATTTTAATATACTTCAATACAATAATAAGTTTGTGGCTTTTTTCCAAGTTTCGAGGGAAATTCGCAAAGAGCATGTCGTACTATTTTTTTTTAGCAGAAAACAAAATAAGAAAAGATAACTCTAATATAAAAAAATGAATATGAGGAAAGGATTTACAGGAAGTTTAGAAATAAACGTGACTGAGAGACAGTCAACTTATTGATGGTTGAAGCTAAGGCATGCGTACTTTGTGTACCAGCAAGTTAAAACACATGGCTATTGTTAGTCCTTAATTATTTTCGTTTACCTCAGCCAGATCTGTTGAATACATCTTCAAATACGTTATTCGTTACCAAAAACTTTATGTGTTTTCACATCTATTGCGAATAAACAGAATTTTATTATTTATGAAAAAAAAGACAATAGGCCCCATTTTATGTCTTCTTTGAACCTTGAAGCACTCCACATCAAAGTGTCTTAGGTCATGGACGCCTTTTATCTTTTTCGACTTTTTTGAGTAACAATGAGGGAAACATTATGCCAGATTCCTGGGCAGGATCATTTGATGCCACCCTCCCTTCCCCATGCACTTGAAAAGCCATCAGCTTGACCTTTCAACCATTATTCCATTTTTTTAGTTTTGACACCTATGACGAAAAGATCTGATAATATAGACTTGAGTTCTTATTTTTCAGTTCTTTCATATTTCACAAATATTGCCAACAAAATGACCTTTCCCAACCAGAAATCTGATCTTCCTTTTTCTCTTTGCCATAATGTAAACCTGATTTCAATCATTTCATCTCTTCTAATAATAAATTATTTCTGCTACAGTGTAACACCTTTTCACTTTTTTTTTTGTATTCAGATAAAGATCTGATGTAAAGAAAAGTAATAATGCTCTATTTTTCTTGCCACAGTCGATATTTATAAAGCAATTATAATATTAAAAAATGCCAAATTTGAATAATATTTTTCCAATTTATCATCATAATCAGAGAAGAGAAATGCCGAAAACACTGAATAGAAGCACAGGAATGCAGATTCTAGAATTCAAATTAAATTTCTTTAAATGTAGATTTCACTTTGAAAATCAAAACACTTTATAATAATTTGAATAACTCATTAGTTTTATCGCTGAATTTGAGCAGATATTCTCTTCCGAAGAGTACAATAAAATGAATATGTACATATACATGCCCATGAACGTAAAAAAAACGTTAAAATTTTTTCTCTAAAAAATCTTAAAATAATAAACAAAGCCAATTTAGTAAGCCTCCACATTCTCTCATGGAGCACCTCACAATAGAACCAAAGAAAAAAAGCACTTTTGTGGGTTTAGAATCATGTCCAAAAGTATGACTCTGATTTCAGAGTTTAACATATGCAACTACCGTTCCATTTAGCATTCAAAATAATTGAGTTCCTGTAAAGTAAGAAATAATAAATGGAAGTTGACAAAGCTGTTCGTTTTGACAGAACTGATGCCAATCAGCACTGAAATTTGCAGGCTGAACTTTTCGAAAGTTCAGACCAAATATTGATTTAAGATTTTGCTCCCAAGGAATGTGTTTACAATAAGTTAAGTGATGTACCAAGCAATAATCAAGAAGAGACTTGACACTGAACAAATGGTTGAGATGATGACCAAATATTACTAATTGGAAATCTTCTAGGGTACTTGTCCTTCTTTTACCTTAAAGTCTTGCAATATCTTTATACAATATATATTCAAAAAATCACTTAATCTTAATTGAAAACTCAAGAACTACTAAATATTATTTTACAAGCAACTATAGAATATATATTCCCAGGATCCCAACCAGACTGGCCAATCCAATTATGTACCAACAAGAAATATTGTCTGTTTAGTTCACTCTGTTCCTTATTCAACATTGGCCACTAGTGTAACGCCAGCTTAACATTTGAAGAACTCTAACTCCTGTGAATAGAAGAATTTTGTTCCTTGTACTTCAAGTCAAATGCCGGGCTATCGTCCACTTCCTTCAATTCCTTTTCAGACTGGATATTTTGAGATATCATTATATTAATTACTTACCTCAGGATTTTCATCTAACTTACATAATCATGTCATTTTCCTTTAGTTGAAAAAATACCATGCAAATTAAAATTGTGTATTGAATTTGGGGACATCATGGTCTGCTGTCTTAAGAATGAAATTAAAACGCATGCACAACATCGAATGATCAAAATAGAGAAAATACTTTTCATTATTGTGGTGAGTGTGTGTGGGGTTGTGGTGGTACGAAAACCCACATCAACTTATTTTGTTCCATTTATCCTGATCCAGCAATTTTCCTCACTGCAACCGTAATTTTGCTCAGAAACTTTCAGCAACGATAAATCAATTTAGTTGCTGCCATTGATAAACTCCATTTCGTCAAAACCAGTTTGATCCTGACCATTATACCGCCGCGCACGTTAGTGCTCCATAATGTTCTTTTCTTCACTTTATATATATATATAATCAACGCATAGAATTAAAACACATAAATTTTTCCATAATATATTAAGAGGTGTAATAATCTATATATAGAATATGCAGCTTTGTTTATTCAACAATATATTAACTCTGAATTGACGTGACAGGAAAAAACTGACATTAGTCTACGAAAAATTCTTTTATTTCATTTAAATTTATATATTTAAGAATCCCTCACATTTAAAAAAACAAATAAAATATTGAATATCTTAGTCAAAATAAAGAACCTATCATTTCATTTAATGTTAGTGTCTGAGACATTTAAAAAACTGTGTAAATAAAATGAATTAAGAATATGTCCCCAGCCAGGAGCCGAAATGTAAAATTTTAAAAAAATTTTTTAAAGAATTTTCTATGCTTTTGTCAATTCCTGAAAGTGTTATATATATATATATGAGTACACCTAGACAACAGGAAAGTTTGCGCATCCATTTCGACAGAATAACATTTGATGTGTTAAAGAGATTATATAAACTGCCAAATGATTATTTATTTGTAGGAAAATTACAACTAATGATTTGATGTTTTAGAAAAACCTGTTGGGCCAAATTCCCAGCAAGAATGTGCAGATGCGATACGGTAAAGGAATAGCACAAGTTAAACCCCAAAGTGATATCCTCTGAAATGATTAAACCGCACCTTTATTCCACCTAAACTCAATAACTTGTACCGTTCTTAAATTATCTGAGCATTGATCAAGAACATTCGTAAATAGATGTATAACAGCCAGAAAGGTGAAATAAACGAGAAGTGACAAACCTACGTGTGCGACTGCTGAAAATAAGTTCTGGAGAACCTGAAATGGCAACATGTGGCTGGTCGTAGTACCCACCATATTTGGTGCCGTGACCAATATTATGATAACGTGTGTCGTGGGCGCGGATTACACTATGCCCACCCGGTTGGCAGCGGCTTAACAGTAAGTATTAAACCGTTAACCACGGAGCTCACACACGACACACTATTTTATTGATACCAAATGAATCTGGCTGAGGTGTCAATGATAGCAATATAATAGTACCCGTGAGTTAAACTGTCCCTCAGCCAGGAGTTTGCGATGTTATGGATCGACACAGAGTCCCTGATGCATGCTAAAACGATGAATAAGAGTGACAACAGCAGGCGGGAATATATTATGCGGTTCGACCACGAGGCGTTCGGCGGTAACCGAAGCCCCTGGTTCACCAGGGACTTCGTCTTGTCCACTGTCCCTAACATCGAGGGCCACCCATTGTCGCTGTGTAAGAGAGATAAGGAGCATATATATATATAGAGTGTACAAAATGATAATGAAAATGTAGCCAAGAGGTCAGAAAATTATGAACCCCGAGCAAAGCGACAACCGAACTATTGAATGATGCGGAATGCAGCTCCAGCATTGCGCTGAAGATATATAGCTGAACCCGTACATCGTCTCATTCTTCGTCGTTATCGCTTAAATTGACGGTAGCGCACTCTACCTTGTCCAAAGGATGCACGTAGTAAGAGAATGGAGGGTATTCATATGCAGAGAATCCGTACATGTAGATTTTTAAGATATAACGACCTCCAGAAAGTACAATCCGGCAAATGACGCCTTGATCTAACAAAGGGCGAAGATCATGGAACAAGAGAAATGTGTGTGCTGAGGGTACGAAGGGGCCAGAGGATGTCACAGATAAAATTGATGGTCTACTCCCATTTCAAGTGGTACCCAAGGGATGCTGCCTGCCTTCATTCTGTAGCATGTCTCAGATTCTCTGATATTCTCCATCTGAACCACCATTTCCGTTGATTAAGTTGCTGGGGACCACACTCATGTTTCAGTGTTATTCATGACATTGACCCCTGGAAGCATACGCCCAGTGCAAAGGAAATCATTGTTGATGTGGATTATTGAAAACAGAGGTTATTATTCTCAGATGACGCGTTTGTTTCTCCCAATGATATCGCCGCCACAGACTTTTCACAGCGAAGCGTAACTGATCCAGCATCAATTGTGAATGCCCACGTCGCTAAAGCGGCATCATCGGCCTGCTGAGCACTTCAGCCAGGTCGAATTATGCCGAATCAATGATTGCAAATGATGTACAGGTCCCGGTGACGCTCCCTCTTCTTCCAGGGGGAGCCCAGTACCCTTTTTCAGCAAGATAATTGCCCAGATCCTAATAGTGGCTTATTCTGCACAAATGTGCTCGCGAAAGGTGTATGGCGTTTCCTTGGCCAGTCTCCTTTTTTTTGAATCCTGACCGACCAGCGATTCAGGATGACATTGAGTTATCCTGCCATTGCCGGTTTAAAAGACGAACCGGCGCACGCACTGGGAATGGAGGAGAGGAATTTTCAGCGCACCAGATCCGAGAATGAGATCATCTGAAGATTCTGACAAGCTGAGCCCAGAGTATCTGCCTCATGAATGGTGGTCCATAACCCATTTAATAACAGAGATATATTTTCACCTTTTGTATTATAATTTCTGAAATATTGTTCATTGTTGTTTCGCCCAGCAATGGACCTCTGATCATTTCTATCCACCTTCCAGTGTGTGGCTCACTAATTGTAGTGTGTGTGTGTGTGTGTGTGTGTGTGTGTGTGTGTGTTCTAAAAGTGATTGATTCCACCGTACTGAAATGTTGATATTTGAAAACCATACCGCTGAACAAATCAATAATCGAATTTTAAATCAATATACAAAACAATATAACTGAAAAACATTTATATCCAACCAGTGGACTGAACATAGTAACATTAAAGTACCCAATAAAACCTGCCTTCCATAAAAGTAACACTGGTCAACCCAAACTGAACAAAAGTTCACGCCAAAACCAGTTCAAACCAACGTTGTAAAGTTGATCGGGGTCGATTACTTTTCATATTAATATATTGTTTATATTGGATATTATTATTATATTGAGTTAAATATATTATTGATAAAGATATTATTACATGTTACGCGCGATATGGCAATATGTTACACATTATGGAATTAATATTGACACATATGGCTGATGTGCTTTATTATTGTTGGTTGAGCTGACAGAGGATATATGCTGCAAGTATAACGACACATTATGGACAATGCGACAATAATATTATGATGCGATGATGAAGAATACGGCGCTAAAGCGTTATTGTTAATAATATCACAATACTGGCGTATAGCTGATACAGTCATTACGGCCATTACGCGAGTATTATGAGACAGATGATATTACGTTATGCCAGCGGTTATGGTTATAGCGGGGTTATGCGGCGGCCATACGAAACGTCACGGCGTTGATGGTTATCAACATTATTGGCTGGTTATCATGCGTAATGTTTATCATTGTTTGGCTGAATGAAAATATAGAAGAAGGAGTAGTGAGAGAGATAGAGATATATATATAGAGAGTATATATATATATATATTATGGCGTTATGTGCATAAAAAACATTTTGCTCATTTATTATCTCCAAATGATGAATTAATTCTTTTATGTAACCATGATCCTCTGCACCCAAGTGTTTATAGCATTTATATCCCTAATTAATTATTATTTCCTAATAACATAATTAAAAAAATACGATTTTTAAAAGAAAACAAGATGCACCATTCCTAGTAGGCGCAAATTAATATAAAATTAAAACCATCTCTCCATCAGTAAATACTTAATAATTACCGATTCTTTATGAAGTTTCAGTTTTATTCAAATATTTGCCTCATATTTGTTGTTTAGTAAATGTAAGATTTGAACATGTGGATGCGTCAAGTTAAATTTGTCTGAAGAAGGTTTACCCATTCAAAACAAAATTTAAATACTGATAGATCTGCTGACCTGCAAACCCTGAGTAATATAATCACTACAAGGATATTCTGCCAAATCATTCGCCATCAAACCTTGCCGGAACAACAGAGAATCTTCAAGTTTGTTTAAATTTTGATTTTATAATTTACCTGACTTTTCTCCTTATGTTTGTATTAATTGCAGATTTAAATTTGCGGCAAATGAATCTGCACAAACAACATTATGTAATTTATAACTTAATTAAAAGCACTTCAACTTGATTACCATGTCTATCGAAACAAAAAAATAGATCTTTAAATTCCCATGTTTCAGGGGTAGAAACTTGGCTGCCTTTGCAACCCTGAATGTCAACCTGACGCAAAAAATCCGTTCATATAATGACAAAACAATCTTGCCCTTTCTACTTCGTTTGCAACTTCGCAAAGCTCTCGTCAAATGGTTATCAGCGCCTTCACACCTCTTTAAGACCTTCCAATAATAAACCAGGCTGATCGTCAATTCTGAATGGGAGGGAAATTTTTGAGCAATAAAGATCGAGGAACACTGCGCCTTTTTGGCGGTTTACGTGAATCCTCAGAACTAGTGCTGTAATGT
>BMAW01108420.1:485760-497388 GCA_019974015.1 Nephila pilipes | reverse complement strand
ATGTTCCCCACATGCTATGTGTCTATGCATTGTAGGGTAAAGATTGCTTGTTCAGATGTTTTCCATCACTCCTTGAATTATTGCCCATGAGTTTCGAAACTGTCAGTATATATTAAAATGCAGTGAGAAAGAAGGGAGAGAAATGAGGAAGGGAGATATATGTGACTAGAATAATGAACGTTGTTGTAATAATAAGATTATTAATCTGATGTGCATGGAAGTATTCTGGTGAATATAGCAGATTTAGTGACTCGACCATTGTCAGAGAGGGATGCTTTCGCAAACTTCTTCCAGAAGGGGCATTATTTCATAGATAATAGAAGTTGTTTACACAGATGAAACAAATCTTAGATCTAGAGAGCATCTTCCTTACTTGAGGATTAAATAAAGATATTTTGGATTTAATAGACTATTTTAATTAATTAGTCTGTTATTAAACTTAAGTAGAAATTTAGAATCAGCTAGAAACTTTACGATGGCAGAGGAGACGAGCAGTAAGATGCCTCCACAATCTGTATGAAATATTCGAAAGGTAAATAAAACCACTTTAATTATTTAGATACATACTTAATGAAATGTTAGATATATTTAGACATCAGAGAGATTATATTTATTACCTCAAATTTCACAAATATGACTATGTTAACGTGTGTTTAGTGACTGAAGGAAGTTAGGTTATTCGTGATTTTCTGATCACTAACATCGGGAACTTCTCTCGAATTTAATTGCAAATTACAATTTATTCACAACCTAAATGAAGATTGATGAGACAAATAATATGAAGGCAGAAATGAAGTGAAGTGATTTAATTGCAATTACACTCTTGGACAAAAAAATTAGCGCACCAAGAAATAATTGCAGAATCATAACGAAACTTGACATGAAGGTACATGAAGGGGAGATATGCAAATGATTAGAAATGTAGCGTGATTGCACATTACGTAGAGGGCGTTTAAAGTTGTTCTCCGTGGAGAATAAAACAGGTAAACAAAGCTTGTTTGAGTGTGCTGAATCATTTACAAAGGAAGAGCTGAGTTAGACATTTCATTACGCCGTTTTTGAAGACAATCTGAGCAGTTTGAGAGGGGGAGAATCATCGGCATGATGGAAGCTGGGTGGTCAGCTAGGCGAGTAGCTCGTCGATTAGGCAGCTCTAATTGTGTTGTGAGAAGGTGTTGGGACCAGTGGATCCGAGAGAGAGATGTAATTTACACGAAGACCAGGCTCAGGACACGCTCGACAGACCAGTCATCGAGAAGACCGCCACATTGTAAGAAAATCACGTGTATAAGCAACTGCTTTATCGGCCGCAATCCAGGCACAGATAGCACCTTCACTAGGGCCCCCTGAGTCTTCTCGAAACATACGAAGTCGCCTGGCTGAAGGACATTTGGGATCGCTGCGCCCATTGCATGCGCTGCCCTTGACGCTTACCCATCGATACCTACGTTTGGAGTCTTGCCGCGCAGGAGGAAACTAAAAATACATATACAGAATGGAACCAGGTCATCTTTAGCGACGAATCCACATTCAATCTCAGCAGTGATGACAATCGTGTTCGCGTGTGGAGACCCCGTGGTGAACGCCTCAATCCTGCCTTTGATTTACAGCGACATACCACTCTCACAGCTGGTGGGATGGTATGGGGTGCCATTGCCTACAATACACGGTCACCCCTAGTATTGATCCGTGGCACCATGACAGCCCAACGGTATGTCCATGACATCCTGCAAACACATGTGTTGCCATTTATGCAGCGGCTCCCGGGAGCCATTTTTCAACAAGACAATGCCCGGCCTCACAAGACAAGGGTGTTACAAGACTGTCTCCGCACTGTTACTACCCTTCCTTGACCTGACCGATCCCCGGATTTGTCTCCAATCGAGCGTATCTGAGATAATTTGGAATGGCGAGTTGGGCATCCCACCGGTTTGAACGACATAGAGGCAAGGTGACAGCAAATATGGAATAAAATGTCTCTAGACATCATACAGATCTTGTATGCCTCAATGCCCGATCGCATCGCATCGTGCATTCGCGCTAAAGGGGGTTCAACGTTGTATTAAATCCTCCATTCTTTTGCCTTTTTCTCTGAAATAAATGATTCTTTTTCTTTGATTTTCTAATCATTTACTTATATCAAAGTAGTTATTATGTATGTAAAATTTCGTTTCATTTTAACGACTCCTTCTTGGTGCGCTAATTTTTTTTTGTTCAGAAGTGTATACATAGCTTATATTCCTTTAATGGATAATGATATGAGAGATAGAGAGTAATGATTGGCAATTCGAACATTGTTACTGAGCTAGTTAATCTGATTGTCTTATGGTTCTAACAGAATGCCACTAACTCCATTAATCTACATGGTTATTATAAAAGATAGTTCTGAAATCAACAACCAGTGAATTAGTAAGAGAATTTCTACTTAAATCATAAGTTTGGACTGTGAGTTAGGAAAACTCTAAAGATAGCTACCTTGGTTATTCTGCACTGATTACAAATAATTTCACTTGTTTAGTCCCGTTTTTTCTCAATTTCAGTGTTGTTATTCAGGCTTAATGTATTAAATTAAAATATGTTGCAAAAGCAGAATATTAATTGATAAATAGTACTTAACTTTCAAATTGAAACAAAACAATGGAGATATTTTGGATATCTTAGTGATAATAATATTAAACCTTAAAAGTTGCGAAGTTCTAAATATCTATAATACTTTTATTGAATAAAATAAAGTAATTTCTCATAAGTTCTCCAAGATTGACTAAACTTTTTGGATTTATTATAATGCTATAAAAATATCTGCTTTTGACATTTTTCTGTTATTGAAGTGAATTTTGTGTCCATAGAAATAATATACTCCGATTTTATTACGTCATTAAATTATATAAATGTTTCTTAAAGGTGATTAACTTTGTATGTTTGATACCAATATTATTCGTCATTGATTTCAAAATTTGATTCCAGTAAAAAAAATTTTGCTCACTAGAGGCATATCGTGGAAGGTGACAGTATGTATCTATAAGATGTTAATAGCTATATGAAAACTCGTGTCTTAGTGCCCTGAAAATTTACCACAAGAAATACTGTATTTCTGTTATAACTACCTACAGCTACTGTAGTGGGGTCATAGCTGACCCATGGACTTGAGATATGTTATTTTTATTTTTTTTGATAATGCAGACGATAAAAGCGTTTCATGATTAATACAATAATTTTTAATTAATAATTTATTAAATTTTGCTTCTAGAATAATATATAACATTAAATTTATTGAATAGCAAATTATCTTTAAGAAGATTTAAATTTCAAATTGCTGACTACATACTGTATGATTTTGGCTTGTTGTATAAAATCAACAAATCCTGTCCTAAATCTTGTTCCTTTCAATGCAGATTTCACCCTAAGAAACAGATAAAATTTTCATGACGCAAGATCTGGCGAATAAGGTGGATGTTCTAACATTGGAAAGCTGTACTTGGCTAGAAATCTCTTGACAGGTATATGGAATGTGCCGGCACATTGTCTTGGAAAAAAATTTGCTGTACCGATTTTTTAATGGTTTCTATAGTGTCAGCAATTGCACGAATCTTTGAACAACGGTCAGACTACTTAGAAACACGTAAATGTGATAATCATTCATTGCCATACACTTCTTTCAATAAATTGTATGTTTCATTAGTGAAATTTTGAACTTTCATGTGAAATTTCGCAACAGTTTGTCCCGCACTTATAATTTTCGACAAGAAAAGAAGTGTAGAAGAAACAAAATAATTCTAATGTGACTGAAAGCTACGCCTTTGCTGATCTGCTTACAGAAACGATAGTCACTGCATTCGAAAGAGAAGGCTTCGCGCTAAATTTAAATCGCTGTCATTTAAAGCATGCGTACTTTTTCTATAGCATCGTCAGTCTTGTTATTTACTACGCGCAATCCGTATATTAGTGTAATAATTCATCTTATGAAACCTCTATTTCACGCTCATAAGAATGTGAAAAAATTATATTTAGTTGAATGATATCCCCCTTAACTGGTCAACAGACAGGTTGTTTACGTGGTACCTGATATCAAAATGTTCGTATATCTGGTTAAAAAACTGAGTTACGATTTTATTAACTCTCTCCATGTGAGAGTTGTTTGGCATAGTGCCAAATGAAGTTTCCACCAATTAACTACAACTATGGTCTAAATGAAAAAAATAATTAATTACTAAGACATCATGACTTCAAATAAACACTGTTAAAAAGGAATTATTTAGTATATTAAGTAGTTCTTACGGATACCATAGGTCAATTAAGTTACACTGTCAATTATCATCCATAATAAAAATTACACTGTTAATTATTATCAATAATAAAAAGTACACTATTAATTATTATCAATAATAAAAATTACACTGTTAATTATTATCCATAATAAAAATTACACTGTTAATTATTATCCATAATAAAAATTATACTGTTAATTAGTATCCATAATAAAAATATCTAATAATAAATCGAAAAAATATCGTATGGGGAGGTATTGACATCAGTGAATAATTTTTATGTCATTATTACAAATTATAGATTTATTTATTACGGATTTTTATAATTAAATAAATATATATTTTTATGATTTTTCCCCTACGCGTATAAGAAAATATTAAAAACTTCTATGTAAAACAATTTTTTTCATATTCTTCAAGGTCATTAAGTTGCTCTTTATTAATAAAAAAAACATAAAAGGAAGTTTAAATCGTACGATTATTAATAAAAGTGGTATTACAAGACCTTTCAAAATATATTAATTGCTTATATAATTAAAAACATATAAAAACAAGGATTCATTATAAAACAGAGTAATAATTATAGTAATGCAAATGCATTTAGTTCACTTCAGTAAAAGAGAATCCATGTTCTCGTAAAAATGCACAAATAGTTTATTCATATTGCTCCTGGAAAATATTGTGAAATAAATAGATTAAAAACTATATGTTATATATTGAGAATATATCAAAATAAATGAACACAACAAATGCAATTCCTTTCATAGGTATTAAATATAAGAATTACAGAAAATCGAAAAAAAATATATATAATTTTAATTCATTTAAAAATATTTATAATATAATTATACAGAAAAATTTAAAAAACTAAGCGCTTAGAAACCAAACACTAGACATGCTCTAAATTCTAATCATGCGAAAAAATTTCGTCCCAAATTGTTTGAAGATTTAGGATTTACCGTATAAATAAGCATTTAATGTATTTAAAATAACTGAAGTAGCTTAAAATTTTATATTGAGCTGAAGGAAATAAATAATAAAAAAATTTTCTTTAAATTCATAAATCTACAGAAAAAAATGATAAATTTTTATAAGATTTTTTAAAAAAAATTAAATGTTCTCGTATATTAAAAACTGAAAAAAAACTGACAGATTTTTCTATTCCCTCAGACGATTTCTGCATCATAATACGTATATTCTTATACTATAAATAAATATTTACCTTATGTAAGCATTTATTGGTTTTATATATACTTTTCTTGAAATAAACATATTTTAGTACAGAAATAATTCGAAAGCTAAAAGTCTTATATTATTAAAAAAAATATTGATTTAATTTCAAGTAAGTTTGTTCAAAATATTTTAAAATATAACTAGATATATTAGTTCCATTCATGTATTGAAAACCTCATTTTTAAAATAAATGTGATATTTTACTTTAATACTATGATAAAAACTTATACATATTCAAAGCTCGTATGCATTTTGGAAAATAAGTTTATAAAATATTGGTAAATCAAATTTCCATAAGAACTATATATTATATATATTCAGAGACTGTTTATATTATAAACAGTATATTTTTCATCAAAGATGACAAAATAGTATACACATAAATCATGTATAATGGTGTTTTCCGAAAAAATAGTAAAAAGTGCCATTATTTCCAGAATAAATATCAAGAAACAAATTACGAATAGAAAATATTTTTTTCCATGTATAACATCACAGACTCTTTCTTAACCTACCAAAATGTAAAAATTTTTTATTTGAATTTCTTTATTTTCATAAACTTTTAAGAAATGCTTTGGTTGAATTTTTTCAATAAAATTATTAATTTGTAATATATCATTTTAAATTAATAAAATTGAAAAGAAAATTCCAGCTCCATATATATATATATATATATATATATATATATATATATATATATATAAATATATATATAGATGTATTAATATAAAGCTGTTTCTCAACATCAAATTTAAACAGATAATTTTTTAAGTTTTTGGTACTTTGATTAATATATACTTTCCTAAAAAATAATAATAAAAAAAAACTTATGAAATATTTCATTTTTGGAAACCATAAATAAAATCTAGCAATAATAAGAATTTGTATAAAATGTTATAAAAGAGATGTAAAATGTGTAAAAATAAAAAAAAATAACGAGATTTATTATTATTGTCCACCTAAACATACGGCGAAGTAAGCTGTTTGAAACAAAAAAAAAAGTGAAGGAAGATTCACACACAATGCATTTTTAAAACCAATATCAAACCTAACTTAAAGCCCCTATTTAAGATTTAAGAAAAAGAAAGTTTAATTTATTAAAACTCATTTTTTATGATTACTTTTTTTTCTTTGATATAGCAACTTTAAATTATTTTAATTATATATTTCGATGCTTAGAAAAATTATTGCATATCTAATATGTTACGCATGTGTGAGATTAATTAAACAGTTTTTGCCCCCAAAGCTATATTTTCTTAAAATATTTTCTTTTCTTTTTCGGTTTGTTGCGGTTGAAACGTAAAATAAGGATTACATTATGTAGATCTTACAACTATTAAGACCTCATTTTGAAAATCTAAAGTGAATAGAAAAAAGCACAAAAAAAAAAAAGAATGAAAAGAACAATTGAAAAAACTTTATTCTAAAAATTCCAAATTAAATTTCATCAGTAGTAAAAATGTAATTAAATTAAAGGCCTAAGTACAGTACTCTTTTGATTATCCGGCAGATATCATTTCAGATCACCACCGGATTACTAGAGACGACAAATTAATTAAAAATCGCACAAAATAACAAATTTAAAAAAAAAATAAAAATGTAGTGTCTAAAAATAGAAATATCTCGTGCTTAAAACCTGCCTGTAGAGGGCGGTTTTTGTAAAGGGAGGAGTGGGGAGTGTCACACAATTCCCTCAGATAGAATCAGAATGAGTCACCGAGAAGAGCAGATGTAGACAATTAAGTTGACACTGGAGAGATTTGTGAATCGCGGCTTGATTGAGTACCAAAGGTAAAGTGATCTAATCACCAAGGTAATGCGAAGGCAACTGTAATTGAATGAATAAACGGACTGTTCTTTTTGTTATTAAAAGTGTGTATAATCTCATATCAAGTTTAAGAATAAAATATCTAAGTAAGCTAAAGTAAGAAAAAAAAATAATTAGGATATTGTTAGTTAAAATTATTATAAAGAAAGTGAGGTATGCGAGTGTGTGAGAAACAATTAAGGTATTGTTAGCGAGAATAAGTTACAAGTGATAAGTGATTATATTTAAAAGTTCTATGAAAGTATAAATTAAAAGATTAATTAAAAATAAATAAGAAGTAGAAGTATAATAGAATTTTTAAGTTATATATAATAACATAACATTTAATATAGCGAAGTTATATAAAGTGTGAAACACACGAAATATATAAAATTATTAAATAAGCTATCTTTTGTATTGACAGATAACTTTCAAGCAGAAGGAAGTAAATATTTTTCTGTGCAATACATTTTTAAATTGTAAAAATCCTGCTTTAATAGAAGCCTTGAAACGTTGAAGTGTCAGACTATAGAAATAATACTATAGTTCCAAAACTATTTTTAATTCTAAAAATAAATATGCTTATAGATGAAATTGTTTTTTTTTTTTTTTTTTTAAATATTATAAGCGCACTTAATATCTGGAAAGAAACTTTCTTACTTTATTCTTACGTGAATCTTCGAGAAAAATATATTACTTAATTCCAGCACTGTCAGTTACTAGACACACAGTGTGACGTTGTCATGGAGAATTTGTCAATTTCGATTGATCAATAAGGGTAAAGATTTTACAAGTTTTGATGCATTTTATTCATTTCTGAGCAATACTTCTCTGATGTGAGGATTTCAACAGTGTTTAAGACTCCCCTTCCCAACCACCAAACGGTAACCATAATCTTTTTTTTATGCAGCTTCAATTAGAAGAAGTGTTTTGATCCGTCCTCTTTGTCCAATCACTACGCAGAACGCCGTTGTTTGTCGTATAGAATCCGTCTCTCGTCGCATGTCACAATGCGATCGAGAAAACGATTTCTGTTGCGAAGAAGCTCAGAGCAAACTTCGCATCTGCGAATTTTTTGGTTTGATGCACCCAGTTGTCATTTTTTTTCAATTTCCCTAAATGATTCAAAAGTCAAATAACTGCTAAATAAAAAAAAATTAGTTCTTGTGCTCCTCTTGAGTTATTTTGTGTGTGTCCTCTTGAATAACGGTCTTCAATTAGTTGTTCTCCGTTGTAGCAGGAATTCAACGACTTATTAGGAAAGCTATCGTTTCCTGTTACCAAGCATTTGAAACGAATGTTGAGCTGCACGTTCGCTGATGGCTCCATGGATCAATACGTGGTTGATATTGCGAACTTTTTCTGTTGCTTTATGTCTCCTTTTGAATTCATTCAATAAAATTTCTTAAATTTGCTTTTCAGCGTCTCTCTTCAACAACATATGCTAGAAGTTAAGACGCTTTAATAACTAATCTGGGGGAGACATTTCTTTTAGCCTAGTTGTTAGGAGCGCAACAAAAAAAAAGAGACTGGTCAACCGGTCTTTCCTTGGACCCACTAAGGCAGGGTTCAAAACGGACCGCTAGCCCTCTAATGTCAATAAACCTTACCTTCCATTTGGTCGAAATCACCCAATGTCTAAGTGGTCACCCAAGACTTGAACACTAGATGGCAGCACAGCCTGTAACTACTGGTTGCGTATACCCTCGACGCAAAACACTTATCTCTGCATGTTAACAAAGAAAATCGTAAGTAAATAACTATTAGTGATCTTCAGGCATGGCGCAAGTGTTGAAAACACCCGCTACACAATTTGAGACAGCCGATGATGTCAAATGAAAACAGTTTCACGCAAAACTCAAATTCAATGGATAGGTGGTGTATTTATATTGTAGTAATGATTGTAACCGTCTCTATAAATAAAAAATGTTTCTCTTCGTTTGATCTTCACGAAACGGAAGGGGGAGTAATCAGTGGCTCTTTTCAACAACAACGTCAGAAGTTATAACGCCTAAGAACTAACTTGACTGAGACATCTCTTTGAGACTAGTTGGTAGATGCATAACAAAAAGCGATGTGTCTACTTCTTTCTTGGGACCCATTGGGCTAGGGTTCTAAACAGCCCACCGGCACTCTAAAGTCAAAATCTTTCATCTCCGAAGCTTTCAATCAGTCATTACTTTGACAGCATTAGACAAAAAAGAACAGTGACAACAGAAACGAATATGTTTTCCTATGAGCGATTATAATTCATTTCTATATTACATACCTAGCCTCGAAGTATGTTATATAAGTGAAGTTGCAAGAATTTTTGTATAATCTACCTTTCATTTTAAATAAAAATAACTAACGTTTTGTAACAATATCTTATAATATTACAGTTTTTAACATAATGCTTATTATAAAAACAAGAAAAAGTGCTTTTTTGACTAAGTAAAAAAAATTCATCACTTAAGATTTAAAAAAAAACTTTCCTAATTCTCCTATTCTATAAATATCGTTTTTAATTTCTTTTCATTGTGTCTTTGTCTGAAATTTATTCTTTATTAGTATTCCAAATATTAATTGAACTCTTCAGAACGAGAATGTGATTGATTTCCATTTTCAATTCCTTCGATGCGGTAGAGATTTCAACAAACGTTTCAAAATTTATTTCTCTCTTATTCCAAGAAGTTACTTACTTTCCTAAAGGATGGTTGCATAGATAAAGAAAAAAAAGTGGTTATATTATCACCAAAGCAATCTAGTTCTTTCCTCTTGCAGAATAATCGTACCCAGTAACTCCAGTAAGATTTGGTCGACTCCTTCAACAACACTATTGTTCCAAATCTATTGTTTTTGAAGGTATTCGTTAGCTCTTCAGTGTTCTTGGTGATTATTTTTTTTGCCTTTGCTGTTTGAACGATCAAACATGAATCAGAGAGAAAAAAAAGAAGGAAAAGTTCAAACCGTTTTTAAATCAAGAAAAATATACGTAAGAATAAAAACTGAAATTGTCCTGTTTTCGATATTTTGATAAATAGTAGAAATTTGTGGTGTTTTTTATTGATTGCTGGAACATTTTCTTACTAAATTCTGCTATGTTTATTCTTCTTTTTCCGTTGCATTTTTGTTGTAATGAATTATCTGATTTGTAAGGAAGTCGGAGCTTACAAATTCGTCATAGTTCATCACTAAACTGTGAAAAGAAGCGTATAGTGTTTTCATTTTAGTAACATTTGCATTTAATATAATATATCTGCAAATAAATATCACAGGTACTTTGCTGGATTATATCCATATTAATACATTTTAACGTTTAGTTTTATGATTGTAATACGTATATTTAATAAAGGGTTCCATCGTGTGTAAAATTAGGTTAGCTATTTTTTTTAAAAAAATATCCTTAATTTATTATTTTTATTAAATGCACATATTAGTATTAATATGGCGACTTCCTAAGTCATTTTTTGATGTCATTTTGACTGCGGAGCTGTAAGGAGAATTGAAGAAAATGAGCAGACGATCTTTTCTCCACTCACTTAAGTTTTAAATTTATAAATGTTAAGTTTGAGGTAAATTAGTGATTCTTTGCCTCTGAAAAAAGGCTAGAGTAAATATTACGAAAAAATCGTTTGCTTAAATGATTATAAAGAGATTTTCTCCTGTGCGATTGGCAACAAATATATTATTATTATTATGTGTTGTTCTATAAAATTTAGAATCGGTCTATTGTTGTAATGATTAGAGATGTTTCTGTTTACATAAAAATAAGTATTATTTAAAAACTCCAACATTTGAAGTTTCTTTTACGTTTTCGGTGTGGCTAATTAATTTAATGGAACTAATTAATTTAATGGCTGAAGTGAAATGTTAATGTAACAGCTCTCCGGAACGACAGAAAAGTTGTTTGCATTCCGCACACCTTCTGAAAGGAAATAATGTGGAATTGACGGTTTTATCAACACATCCCTTCCCCATATTAATACTACAAGTATGGTAAATAATATAAATTTTAAATTTCAAAAAAAAAATTAACAGGACACGGACATGTAATGCTAATGTTATTTTTTTTAAAAATTTTGTACTATTTTTACGAATTACAGGATAAATAACTACGAATTTATATTAATATTTATCACTTGAGTTTCATTTCAATTTTACAATATTTTAGTTAAATTAAATAATCGCCCCTTTGCTAATTACAATCAAATTTTCCTTTTATGATCATGATATAAAATTGTTATCAGAATATTTATATTATTAATTATATAAAAACTACTCAGAAAAAGATGAATATTACTTTTTATTAAAAAAAATGAATATTACTTTTTATTAAAAAAA
>BMAW01108420.1:459079-474338 GCA_019974015.1 Nephila pilipes | reverse complement strand
TATATAACTATGTACCTATTAACTAAATATATTCTAAAATAATGTTTGTGAATTGATTACAAATATCGGGTTACTATTACAGCTAAAGAAAATGAATATATCTCTGTTAAAAGACATGAATTAATGTGTGAAAACATATTGAAGCATAGGCAGCATCCTAATAAAGGAGCAAAAGGCAGAACAAATTTTATTGCTATAATTTATTTGTATGATCTTTCTAGATATATGCATAAAATGTCATAGCTCTTTCTACAATATTTAGTCAGTTATTCAAACTTTGTTTAATAGTGGTCCAAATCATTCCATTGATCTTCGAAAATTTAGACGGTTTTTTTCACAACTTTTAAATTTATGAGCGTAAAAAGCAAAGGCATTTTTGGTAATTTGTTTACAGTTTAGAAATTTTTTCTGGTTGCTATTTATAATACTATCAATAATTCTTGTACGTGAAATAATGATTTAAATAAATATCTACTTTTTCATTCCACAAAATTAGGTACAGTTATTTTTTTTTACTCTTTAACGTAGTTAATGAAAGAAAAAAATTGTAAAACTAAAAATAACACTAGAACAAACAAACCCATAGAATACGAGTAATTGTACGAAATACTTTTAAGAAATCGAGAGAAAAACTAATTATTTATTAATTAAATTATTATATTTTGTGGAAGTAGTAGGAATTTTAAAATATTGTAATGTTATGGAAAAATATAAAATTTTAAAGAATTATTTATTTCAAAATAAATTTCTTTGTCAGAAATGCAGATTTTATGCATGCTCAAATAAGGCGATTATAAATATTTTCTTTTAAATACTTATTATTAAAAACTACTTTGGGATACCATGTCCCCATAAAATTCGAGCAACTAGCCCAAATGATCTATTTTTTAAGCGTTTGGAAAATGCTTAATCATTCAAATTTAATCTGAATAATTTATATAAACTTTTGAGTCTTTTTAGATTCCTACTATTAGCTCACACTCTCCCTATATACATCTTGTTCAAATTTTCAATTCTTTCTTAAATAATTTTTATTCATCCACTCAAGTTCAAATATATTTCTTTAAACTTGTAGTGGATTATGCTTCATGTTAATACAGATTTTTCAAATATTAATTCATTTAATTAAATTTAATTTGTGAAAATGCAGTTTAGCCCAACCACTTGGTGTGATTTCAAAAATTGCCAAATGTGGCAATTTTTTTGGCTGAACGTTAAGTCCGCGAAGCGGACCGCGGTAGCCACATTTGGCAAAATATAGCTAAATAATTTCTTTTGCCAAGGGAGGTTGAGCTAAACTGCATTCCAATCATTTAATTTCCCGGATGAATTAATTAATTTTAGTTTTATATAGGAGAAAAAAAATGTCACTTAATATTGTGATTCTGTTTTGTGTAAATACATATTTATATTAATTGTAATTATTTAATAAAAATTAACAAAAATAAAAATTTTCTTTGTTGACCTAAGCAGGAATCGACTTTAATTTTTTTTTATATTACTTGTTCATTTTAAAGCTATTTTTGAAGTTTTCATTTCTTCTATTTTAGTTTTAGATGAATCAAAGAAATCTTTAAGATAAAAAGATTTCAGTAAAATCACACAATAATATTTAGTTGTTTAATGTTTAAGTTACTTTACAGTTAAAATTTATTTAGTCAGTGAAACATTTTTTAATAATTTCAAACTCTTTGTTTCTTTTTTTAACACTGTATTTTATTCAAGACAAATCTCAAACGTCTCAGAATACTTTTCCATTATAACAGAAATTTATTTAACTAAGAAAAATTCATTTTTGCCAAGGCAAAAGGAAAGATTCGAATTCTGTTTTTTTCTTACATTCTATAAAAAATATTCGTTCGAGCTCAAACTTTTGAACTAAGAAGTATATAAGAGGAACATAAAAGTTACATTTGGTTTTCTCATTAACAACCAAAACCAGAAATATTCATTAATGTTCATCTGAAACATTTTACACATGTGAATTTTTTTCTGCATAAATCTTTTATAGAAGTAAAAAAACAATGTAACGTTTGAAACTTTACACATTTTAATAACAGTCTCTAATTGGTCTTTCTTTGAAGATAACTTGAGATAGTAATTACAATTTAATATTCCCTTGAGAATAATTTTGCTGTTTTTTTTATATAGCCTTGGGCTAAATTTAAGGATTGCTTAGTTGTAAAAAAATAGCATTCAATTAAACATTTATGAAACCTGAGAACTTCAAACTGTAAAAAATCCAACTTTTCTCTCTTAGAACTGCAAGAAAACTTCAAACAAAAAGTTATTTTCAGAAGTAAACAGAAAGTAATTTTCCGTATGTTAGACATTTAGATAAACTCGAAAGTGTTAATTATATACAATTAACTTGTTCGGTACGTTTATTATACTTGGAAGGCAATTATTATTTATTAAATGCATAAAAACGTTCAAATATTGAAACTTCGATTAAATGTATCGAAAATATGTCATTTGAAGTCAATTTATAAGCTCAAATTGAACTTTTTCAATTTTAGAAATAAAAAAAGTGAAATATATTCCAAATATATGGAAATTAATTAATTAATTAATGGCATTTGATTGAAACTTGAAAATATTCAGAATGTAAATGTCCCTCTAATCTTCTAAAGTTACGAAAGAGTAAAAGGTTTTAAATTTTAAAAAACCTTTTACACACCGTTAAAATTTAAAAAAATTATTATTACCTCAGTTTAAAAGAAAAAAATGTTTAAATTCAAATTTTGAAATGCATAAGATATTTCTAATACTTCATCATTTATTTGAGATTTTATAACCGATTGATAGATTCCGTTTCTTGTATACACTTTTTGTTCTTAAGAAAAAAAAAATAATACCTTTTATATTTTAAAGAAAAATAAAAATTAGAATAGTGGATAAACAATTGTTTAAAATCAATCTTGTCTCAGAAAAAATCCTGTTAAAAAAAAAAAAAAAACTTAATGCCCGATATATTTTTAATTAACTGCGTAAAAATTTTAAAAAAAATAGATTTGTAGTTACACACGCACACTCATGTATATATATATATATATACTAGCTGATACCCGCCCGCTTCGCTGGGCAGACGATAATATTATATTTTGGAACCTATACATAAAATATCAAGAAAATTGGAGCATTGAAACGACCTTTGTGTTCTCTAGATGGTTTTTTATCGGCATTAATTATAACCTTGAACTCCTTTTGGTCTTTAGGAACTGAATCAACAGCAGCTTTGAAATCGTGAATATACCTGTTATGTTCATGTAGCTCCTTTTGTAATTGGCTAATTCTGGCTTAACACCTGGGAAAATACCACAATGAATGTTTCTTTCACATTCATCATCACAGAGATAGTAAAACTGAAGAAAAGAAGGTTGTTGAGGAGGCTCAGCCAATAGGCTACCTATCCTGTGGTATACCTGGCCCTGGACTTTAAATGTTGGCACAAAATTTCCTTCCTTCAATTCTTTTGCTCCGAATGACGTCAACTGAAAACATCCATTATACTTGCGAATTGTAGAAAGAAAATGTTCTGAAAGCTGATTCTTATGGCTAAGAAGACTATTCAAAGGTTCAGGGAAGGATCTAATAACAAGAAGCAGGACTTGACCACCACTCCAGCACATTCCTGGAGGTTCTTCTATCATTTTAAAGCACGGCACCTCGAACAGGGCAAACGTTTTCCGATACTGACAATTTTATCATTTGAATAGTCAATATATATTTCATATTTAAAACCAGACAAATTTTTGGAAGTCCATGGCGCTAAATTAACTTTTGATCTTTTATCATTGTATTTAATTACAGCTGCCTGATTGACGTGGGGGGTATTAGAAAAGTATTTTCTTACGCTCTATGTACTTCAGGATGGCTTTTAGTATATTTTGAAGCAGCTTCTCTATGTTCTTCAGGATGACTTTGAATATATTTTGTAGCAGCTGGTCTTACTTGTTTATATCTAATTGAATTTGTGAATCTTTTTCTTCATTTCTTTTACCTTTATTTAGTTGAAGAGATATTACATCATTAATAATTGATTCACTTGAACTTGAAAAATCAATGTTAGATATTGATTGAGTCTTTGAAACTAACACAGACACATTTTCTTGAGGCTGAAACACTAAAGATGACACATTTTCTTCATTTTGTTTCACATTATCATAACCAGGATTAACTTTACTTCTATTTGTTAATCCAACTATTTAAATAAAACATCAAAATGACAACTATTACAGTTTCCCGTAAAACGTAATATTTTTTCCCCCTGAATTGTTTCCCCAACAAAAGCTATAAGGCAGCCACCTTGATAAACTTCGAACTGATAGGGAAATAGCTCTGCCGCCGCCATAATTTAGCAAATAGACCCATACGTGTTTGGTTTACACATTTCGGTAAAATATAAATCGTTAGTATTATAAGGGGCGCCAGATAGCATTTGAGTGTAGCATTTAAGCCGATCCCAGTTGTCAAACACGTGAGAAACAATAATATTTCTCATTTTATACGCCATCGATATGTTACCGAACACCAGCAAAGACAGAGACGAAAATAAACATGCTCCGTCGCCAAGAATTTTAAAAACTTTGAAAGGAGTAGGTATTCCATCGATCCAAATATATTCAACATCCATTATTAAGAACTATAACTGAAAAGTAAATATGAAAAATCAATTTTTATTAACCTACAATGAAATACTTTTCAAGTTAAAAAATATAACCGAAATTAACTTTTTTAAATCAAATTATTTTAAAATTCAACAAAAAATACTAACAAAAAAATGAAGTATAATAAAAAATTTTAGCAAAAAGTCACCCGTATTACGTGATCCTTTTTGCAAAAGGATAACTCTTACGGTAGCAGCATATCTGGAACTGCAATTGAATAGACAGAATAGCTCTTAAAAATCATAGCATTAAAAATAATTCTGTATTTTGAAAACAATAAAATATCCAGCCATTTTAAAAAATGAAAAATGTTTATTTCCTAGAAAACAAAAACTAAAAATTACCAAAATACAGAAACAAAACTTTTGCATGATATTTACATTAGGTTACAATTAATGCGTACATCAAAATAAATATTTTGATAGCTACTTATTTTTTTTATTAATGACATGAATAACATACCGTTATTATTCATTTGTTAAAAGCCAACTTCAATAACTTGGTAAGATTGCGTTTAGATTTACAAATGTAGTTTATCAATCATTATTAATAATAAAATACTTTTCTCATAAATTTAAAACATACGTCTAGGTTCCACAACAATAAAAATTATCGTTTGCTCAGCAAAACCGAAATCAGCTGGCAAGCGATATCAGCTGGGGTTACCATAGTATAGCTTTTTAAAATTCACAATGCAAGGTCAGTGAAAAGTTTCGACTTGGCGGTGGAAGATATTTGGTGATATTTTGCAAAAAAGAGCCTCTTCTCCAAAATCTTGCCAATCATCCATCAGCGCTTGAATATTAAATTATTTGGTATTTTTCCATTTCGCACGCGCAAATCTTGCAAGTAAACTTAATTGGTAGCGATACACAGTATACATTTAAAAAAATATATTCCTTTTGGCGTTGTTCATGTAATTTTTGGCGATAAAGTCGCCAAAATGACAAAACCGATGGGTAAGAAAAGATTAACCGATGATAACTACATTTTGGTTAAGAATTCCATAAAATCCGTTCTTAGTGAGCGTCTACATTGCAAAATGAGTAACTGTACCAAATTTCAAGTCAATCGGTTGTATAGTCTTAGAGATATCGTGATGAGTCAGTCAGTGGTATTTCGCTTATATATATATAGATATATATATATATTTATATATATATGTGTGTGTGTGTGTGTGTGTGTGTGTATGTGTGTGTATGTGAATATGCATGTTTTGTTTTGTTGGGTATTCGAATTATTCAATTTATTCTTTGGTTCAAGTTAGTTTCAAATTTGATGCAAATTTTATTCATCTCTTAGTTTCAAATTTGATTCAGTTTCAACTTTTTTACTTAGTTATACAAATGTGTTTTTTGTTTTTTTGTTGATTTTGTATTTTAATTGTTCTCTTCCTTTTATGTTTTTTAATGATAAATTGCTTTATCTTATACATATATATATATATATATATATATATATATATATATATATATCGAATTCCTTCCCCTATTTTATTCCTTACTTTTCCTCTTAGCTAATCTCAAAAATATTTGTACACATTAGATTTCTTTGAGGATTAGAATAAAACATCTATATCACTAATCACTATATAGGTAAGGATAGTCAGTTCCTCGTTGTTGTTTTTTTTACCTATTCAAAATTTAGATCCGGTATTGACATTAACGCTGAAATTGTACCTATGGAACCATAGCAAATACTTTTAAATTGGTTTGAAGATAATTATGTTGGGCTATTAAACAGAATAAGCATGGATTGATGCTTGTATTTTTCCTTCATGAAATTTTGAACCTAAATCAGTGCACGTTAAATGGTCAAAATCGAACAAATAACCATACAATGGCGGTGTGCAGAAAATTACAGTTGTAAATAGGAATAAATCAACCAACGAGATGGAAATTCATTGAGGGCATTAAAAATATATTTAAGTGAATAAATCTGTAGTTTGAACAACTTGTTCCTGATAATCTTCTACCCTTAAAATGGAAAAAAAATATAGGTCAGCATATGAAAGAATTTTGCTAACAATAAATAACTTTAGAAATGATAATGTAATAGGATGTCTGAATATTAAACCATAATTATGATAATTTTTGTACTATATATATATATATATATATATATATATATATATATATATATATAAACATAATTTTATAACTTTGTGTAATTTCTTTATGTCCCAAATTTGTAAATATGTAATTATACATACAATTAACATTATTTATTACTTATTTTATTTCTACTTGACGGCGAATTGTCAATGTTGTCAAATGATTGTCCTTTCGGCAAAATGGCCTATGTTAAATCAGCTGCCGATGGATTTAGCTATCGCCGAAATGGGCCATGAAGTATCTGTTCCTTACGGATTGTCCTGATGGTGGAAAGACCCACGGAGAATCTGATGTCGATAGATTGTCCTGTCGGGGAATAGCGACAACAAAATGGCGACAGCCAAAAATTCCATACTCACAACTAAATGCTGGATGTCATAACTAACAACATTATGAGTAAAGGGTATCTAATAACAAACTAAGTTGTAGATTATGTTCTAATTTTGTTGCCTGAGACACTCTGGTCAAATGTGTGCTTTGTGAGGACTTTAATATACCCAGTTTAAACTTGTCTCTCCAAACATCCCCGTCAATTTCCGAAATACTCCAAATCCCCATAAAAGACTTATTCAAAGTAATATACAGGAAATATATTTTTCGCTTGATTTTTTTTTCCTGCTCGTTTTATATATTTTTCATTACATCATTAACCCTTTCGCTACCGAAGGGAGAAAAAAGAAAAGTTTCTCTGGGCCCACTGCTTTTTAACGCGGAGTGTCACCCTGTGCCCAGACGATTTTAGATATTAAGACTAATTCAGGAAAAAAATTTCTCTAAAATCGGCTATTTATTAAAATATTTTGGTATTTATACGTATTACTTAAAATGCATTAAACTAAATGTATACAAAAAAAAGGATTTAATCGAAATTTGAATTTTTTATACACAAAATTACATAAAAAATGATACTTTTAAGAAAATACAAAATATATTTACATATGTTACATAAATTTCCTGGTGAAATGATGTACCAATATATGGAATATATAGATATAAAAGATAAATCTTATTTTGTTGTATGGTATATTCATCAAAAAAAAAATCAATGCATATTCCAACGTCATATGTCTTACACACATATTCTGACGCTTCATGCAAGATTTTGAACAAAGAGTACATCTTAGTCCTCTTTCCCCCTTATTTTTTTACTTTAATGTCTATGTGCAGATTTGGATTATTTTTGCTAACAATACTGTCAGATTCATTCATTAATTCGCAAATCTCACTATCAAATAAACACTTTCTTTTCGTCATGACTATCGCTACAAATAAAAACTGACCGAATGAAACGAACAGCTGAGAACATCTGTTACTAAAAGCCTTAATCCCCATAAACAACCATAAATTATTCTTCGAACTTCTAAGAAGCAAGTAAGAAAGAAAAAAGTAATCTGAAAGCAAGTGCACGCTTTAAATCATGTCATCACATTCAAAGAATCGTGCTTTTAACAATAATCCCTCCCCCCCCCCTTTCCTCCAGTTACCCAGAAGTGAAATCCAAGCCCATGTAACAAAGGTCAACATTCCAAATAACCTATCTATATAGATTTCGTGGTAATGTAACACCATCTAGCGTTATTAAAAAATCAAATAAAACGTTCTCTTTAAGCGTATCACTATTGATACTCTGGTCTGCAGAAGGCATTTCGGAGAGTATCTAATGTGATACGCTGGGCTTAGAAGAGCCACCGCGAGCGTATCAAATGTGATACGATGGTATAGATGCAGCGACGCTCTTCAACGTTAGAAGTTAAAAGGCCTTACTCAACCAGCCCGAGGAGATATCTTTTCGGCCTGATTGGTAGCCCCGTCGCCTTCGGATCCCTTGGTCCAGGGTTCAAATCTACGCTGCCGTTTCGCGACCGCCACAAGTGGTGACCCCGGACTAGAACGCTAGATGGCAGCACGACTGCCTATACCTACTGATTGCATATGCCCGAAGATCGCCGTTAGTGGTGACTCAGGGCTTGAGCCCTAGGTGGCAGCACGGCCTATTCCTACTGTTTGCATATGTTCCGATGCAAAAGCACTGTTTGCATATGTTCCGATGCAAAAACACTTTCTCTGTGTGTCTAAGACAAGCGCAACTAGTGATATTCCGGTTCTGGCGCACGTTTCGGCGCCTTCTGACAAAAAATCTTCTGAACTAAAAATGGCGCACGTTTATCTCCATTCCGTATCATCACGCTGCGATGATACTGGAGGGGGAGTGTGTAGCGACTTCCTTCTACAGCAGCGCCACTGGTTAAAAGGCCTTACTCAACCAGCCCGAAGAGATATCTTTTCGGTCTGATTGGTAGGCCCGTCGCCTTCGAATCCCTTGGTCCAGGGTTCGAATCTACGCTGCCGTTTCGCGACCGCCACATAGAACGGGTTAAATATGTTTTTGTCAGCCTAATTGTATTTGCTTTGAATCGACAGGAACTACACACAACACATTTCTTTAGATATTATAATGTAGATTATTAATTTGTTCTATTTTTTACTTTATGTATTTCTTTTTAAGTTGTAATTTAGTCACTGTTTATGAATGTAATATATATTCTCTTGCACTATTCTTTTTTGAAATTTATATATTATTTTCAAATATTTATAAAAAAAATCTGCGTCCTTTGCAAATACGATACATACTTGCATGTTTATCCAGATGAGAAAATTTTTCCTTTGCCAGAGTCAAGAAAACTGAAATCAAACTGTATCAAATGACACTCTAAAATGAACCTTACTTATGGTTCAGATATATTAGAAGTTCGGACGTTATAATATACTTTCTATTTATATTTCGTCTTTTCTGAGATCTGTAATAATATCAAAAACATATGATGGATAAATCCAGGATTTAAGATATTATTTGAAAGCTGTATTTGACTTAATTTTCAAACTATCCTCGAAGAAGAAAACTTAAGAACATATTTTCTTTGGAAAATGGGGGCTGCGGTAAACTGGTGGTCAAAGCCGTGGACTCGCGGCGGGCGGTTTTCGTTCAGTAGCGGATTCGATCCTTGGCCGCCAAAAACCCGCCGTGTAGCCGGGGCTGACGCACGTTAAATTTGTTCGGGGAGCAAAGTCCTTCCGTTGGCGTGGTATGGATGTTAGGAGAGGAGGTGCCAGCTCAGGTATCGTCCTCGTCACTTGACCGGGGTTAAAATTGCGAGGTCCGTCGCCAATAGCCCTCGTGTTGCTTCTAGTGCGACGTTAATAAAAACTAAACTAAACTAATCCTAGGAAAATGCCATCAATAGTCGGGTACACGATATTTTGGTGCTTATCAAATGGTGCTTGTTTGATATGGTTTGGTTATATTAACGTCGCACTAGAAGCAACACGAAGGTTATATTAGCGAATGATCTCGTAATTTTGAACCTCGGTCACGTGACGAAGACAACACTTTAGGTGGCACTCCTCTCTCCTAACATTCACACCCCTCCTTCTGAAAGACTTTGGACTTCGACAGATTTAATATGCATTAGCCACAGCTACACGGTGGGTCCTTAGTGGCATCAAGTCTCGAACCCCCAACTCAAGGAAAATCGCCAGCCTTGCAAGTCCGTGTCCATGATCAGTAGGCTACCACAGCCACATCAAATGTTCCACTGGTAGGTAAATGTAGAATATGCTTTCAAAAGACATTATTTTAAGTATGCATTTCATGAAATAAATTTGCAAAAAATCAAGGTAACAGTCTGAATTTATGTATCATTAACTTCCAAACGAATATTCTTAAAAGAAAGTGCTATGTAATATAAATAAATATTAAAATTGAACGACAGAATGTAAAGTATATTAATAAATGATATAAAGATTGAATAATATAGATTCTTTGAAAATGTGGGGATAGAGACCAAATATTTTTAATTAATGATTTCCTTGGGATGTCTGGAAGATCTTTCGTACATGTAAATTAGGAGAAAAGGGAATCTTGAAATTATTTTTTTTTTGTAATATGGATCAGTGAACACTCTATACTTTACCAAAGAATGAATAAGGAAGAAAATAAATTGACTTTATTATTTTCATTTTAACATGTGTGTGTAACATGTTTTTTCTTCTTTTAATTTATCAAAACAGTAGAGTTATTCAAAATTAATTATAATTAGCTTAAAGTAATTGCACATCCGAGCTCCAGGTTGCATGGACGCAGTTACTATCAAGAAAAAAAAAGTCTTCTTCAAATTCCTAATACATTTCCCATGTTGTCTTATTTCCACAAGCAAAACGTTCTGAAGTACAGCGTTGGCAGTGTGAACAGCAAAAAGAATAAAAACAGACGATTCTACAATAAAAACCATTTATTAAATCAAATAATAAAATAAGAGCATACGATAAATTATTAAATTGTACAGTAATGTTCTGTTCGGATGTGAAAAGAAATACAGACAATAAAATATTTAAATAAATATATCTTTCTAATATAAATACACCTTAAGCATACGAAATGTAATTAATAATCGTAATGCATTTGTAATGTAAATCATTTCAAAACACCATGTATCCTTTATGTTGTGGTCAAAGTCTTAATTGGTGCCAATTTCTAAAACAACAACTTGTTATCATTTTTTAATAACACGAGCTTACATCCGTGATTTTAAACATATATTTTGACATTAAATGCATGTAAAAATGGAAAGTAACCATTCGGAAGACAATAGTACACTCATAATCATATAACAATTTGCAGAATGTAATGAATCTCTTTTGCTAATGAAAATTAATCTTGATATTTTCAAACGATTTAAATATATATATATATATATATATGATACTTTTAAAAGTTACCTATATTTATTTGAAACCTATCTGTGAAAGTTATTTATACACATTATCATCACAAAACCACCAAATTAATGCGAAATATTTTTAATAACCAAGGTGGTTCAAAATGTACTCGTTTTGTGATGGGAGATAGAGTTTTGGTAATCTGAAATGGGGAATGGGGTAATAACCACTGATGTATAACCAATTCAGTGCATCTTCATTTTCCTTGGAACAGATTCACTTGAAGCAACATTTGATGTAGTTATCTTTATTTCCAGTGTAAATTTGTGAATCCTGGTCTCATTGATGGTGGCAACTCGATGGAAATTACGATGTCAACTCGAAGTAGCAACAATCAAATTTTGATTAGACAGCAACTGTCTTTCAAAGTAAGATTCATTTATGAGTCTGTACAACTTTTGTTATGACATTGCTTAGCTCTTGGTAGCACTGAATGATAACACCAAATTCTCTTAGTAATGCTATGTGTTGTCAACGACATTTACTTTTTCAACCACCCTCTTACAGGAAGGCTCCGAATTTCGTATTTCTTATTTTGATTTTGTTACCATATTTACTGAGCTAATATTGCTTAAAGAAAGATTTTACCCTTTGAAGAATCAACAGTTTTCGCTCTCTTTTTAAGCTTAATGTTTTGATCAAACGGTTGCTACCAGTGGCAACCCATCCCCCACCACCATCAGTTGCTTCTGAAAATGCCACTCTTTTCTGATAACTCACTCGCTTTTAAAAGATAGTCTTTAGATTGGCGATACATTAACGTAATACTTACCAGAATTGTAACTGAATCTTTTAAGAAATTCAGTTAATGATAAACGTTAAAAGTATTAGTATGTAAAATATTACAATAAATATCTAAATATACAGGAAATTTAAAACTTTATCAAACAGGCGATTTAAAACTTTACAAAAAAATTGTAAATTTACTTAAAACGTTTCTTGAAAATGATATAAATTTTTAAAAATGAAATTATATATATATTCATCATGTATATACTCTCATGGACAAAAAAATTATCGTACCAAGAAATAATTGCGATATCGCAACGAAACTTGACATGAAGGTACATGTCGGAAAGATATGCAAATGATTAGAAATGTTGTGTGACTGCGCATTACGTATAGCTGGTAGAAGGCGTTTAACGTCGTTCTTCGTTGAGTATAAACATGTAACCAAAACATGTTTGAGTGTGCTGAATCGTTTACAAAAAAAGAGCCGAGGTAGACATGCCTTTTTCGAAGACAATATGAGCAGCTGTCGCAGTTTGAGAGGAAGAGAATCATTGGCACAATGGAAGCTGTGTGATCAGCTAGGCGAGTAGCTCGTCAATTAGGTAGCTCTGATTGTGTTGTGAGGAGGTGTTGGGACCAGTGGATCTGAGAGATGTCATTTACACGAAGACCAGGCTCAGGACGCCCTCGACAGACCAGTCGTCGAGAAGACCGCCACATCGTAAGAAATGCACGCGTACAGCCAACTGCTTCATCGGCCGCCGTCCAAGCACAGGTAGCACCTTCATTAGGCGGCCCTTGTATCTTCTAGAACCATACGAAGGTGCCTGGCTGAAGGACAGTTGGGATCGTGGCGCCCATTACGTGTGCTGCTCTTGACGCCCACCCATCGACACCTCCGTTTGGAATGGTGCAGCGCACGAGGAAACATGACTGCAGAGGAGTGGAACCAGGTCGTCTTTAGCGACGAATCCTGATTCCGTCTCTGCAGTGATGACAATCGTGTTCGTGTGTGGAGACCCCGTGGTAAAAGCCTCAATCCTGCCTTTGCTTTGCAGCGACACACCGTTTCCACAGCTGGTGTGATGATATGGGATGCCGTTGCCTACAATACACGGTTACCCCTAGTATTGATCCGTGGCACCATGACAGCCCAGCGATATGTCCATGACATTCTGCAACCACATGTGTTACCACTCATGCAACGGCTCCCAGGAGCATTTTTTCAACAAGACAGTTCTGTGCTTCACACGGGAAGGGTGTCTCAAGACTATCTCCATACTGTTACTACACAGCCGTGGCCTACCCGATCCCCAGATTTGTCTCCAATTGACATATTTGGGATCATTTGAAACGGCGAGTAGGGCATTCCACGAGTTTAAACGAACTAGAGGCAAGTTTACAGCAAATATGGAACGAAATGTCTCAAGACATCATACAGAACATGTATGCCTCAATGCCTGATCGTATCGCATCGTGCATTCGCGCTACAGGTGGTTCATCAGGGTATTAAATAATCCGTTCTTTTTTCTTTTTCTCTGAAATAAATTATCCTTTTTCTTTGATTTTCTAATCATTTACTTATATCAAAGTTGTCAATACATATGTAAAATTTCGTTTCATTTTGACTACTCCTTCTTTGGCGCGCTAATTTTTTTGTCCATGAGTGTATTTATCATTAAAATAGTATTGTTTTGTTTTTTGAGCTTTTTTTAGTAGCAAACTACCGCCAAAACACTTAAGAAAATAACTAGATCAACAACAATTAGATCGTAAACACTTTCCCTTATTAAGCAAAAAATTTCTAAATACTCCTAGTGCCATCTGTATGCTATATAATAATTTTTATATTGACTGCATGTATCGTTTATAACACATATAACACAGAATAATATACGCGGATAAACTCGGATCGTCAAAGCGCATGGAAGAAGGTTTCTCTAGACAAGCAGGTTTCGGCTGCAACCATTTGAGTCGAAATACTTCGGACGAGATAAACTTGTCTGTTTGTATTATGCTGGGTTTTTCGAATGCGATCCAGGCTCATTCATAACTATCAGTGTGTGAAATTCTATTTAAACACTGCATGTTGATGTAGCTTAAAATATAAAAAAATATTTGACCGTGAAGCTACACAATCAATTCTTATTTCTAATCATTTTTCTGAAAATAAGTTAAAATTTATCTCGAATATACCAAGAAATTTTGGAAGTGTTAAATCTACATTTGTTAAATGACTTTATATACAAATATTCTATCGAAACAGATTAGAAAAACTTTTTGCACCTTAATAAATTTATATTGTCATGTGCACGATAAATTCAGAATATAAAAGAAAGAAAAAAGACATTTAAGGAATTTCTGTTGAGTATTTGTTTTCATTTGATTTAATTAAAAATTTCAGTCTTCTATTGCTTAGCTGTTTGGCTCGGTTCTATGTCCTCTAATGCTTATAAAATATAATAATTTGGAACTACTATGAATTATTACCAATATTCACTTTTGTTTTTGAATCAATCTTGGAGAATTTGTCCAAATACAAAGATGAACTTCAAGAAATTTTCATATTTATTGATATTTATTTATGCTATTGATCTTTACAAGTAAAAGTGAAAGTGAAACTAATTACGTGAAGAGCAAATCAGACACAAATAAATCTAACTCTTACAATGTAAGTCGTGAAACAAGACAATGTGTCATTGAAGTATAAAACGGGAGGTTTTATATCCCAAAAAACATAAATTCTGCCTGAGTTTCTTGAAATTAATTAGCAAAAATGATTCTCACGTCTCTGAGAATATAATAGAAAGTAGGCTTAACGTAGGAAGATTGATGTTAAAAATAACAAATTTAGCAAATAAATACAAGATTAATTGTATTTATTACACTCTAACGGCCCACATACACTTATATATATATTTAATATAATATAATATAATATAATATAATATAATATAATATAATATA
>BMAW01108420.1:447449-458979 GCA_019974015.1 Nephila pilipes | reverse complement strand
ATATATATATATAAAACGGATAGTACAAGTGTACGAAACATAAAACAGAATAAAAGGCAAAAATTTGCATGAAAAATTTAATTCTTTGAAGCAATAAAATAATGTTCACAAATGTTTCATGGAAAGAATTTAATTTCATGTAAGTATCAAAAAAAAATTGTTTGCAAAATATTCAACATTTTTTGACTGACATTGCTTTATCAGGATACTTGTCCCCTCTTCGAGATAAGGCTGCTGCCCACCTTTTTACGGGAATACGAAGAGGTTATCGATTAGAATTTGGGGAATGCTGTTCCTGTTCTTAAGAAGAGCGAACTCCCTTCCTTGGACCGTAAAAGGAGTCTTTAATCTCACTAAAATACTTTTATAGTGTTTGTATCAAACATGGCAGATCAGAATTAGTTAGATCAGGAGAGCATGTTTGCCATTTTATATTATGCTTTATTTTAGCTTCAAGCATGTTCTTCATAAGATGACATGTATGAGATCAGGGATTATCATCGTTAAAAGAAGCGAATCACAAAAGGCTGCAAGGAACTTTTCAGATATGACATGAGGTCTTAATATCTCGTTTGTATACATTTGAGCCATCAAAGTGCCAATTCGAATTATATGATGGTCTGTACATCCACCTATGCATATTCCAGACGATATTGTCAACACACCTCGTCTGTAACTTAATTTTGACTGTAAGATTGAGGAGATATTTCAAATGTTTCTTTCTCTATATATCTAAACAGATAGGATAGCATACTTTGAACTGAATTTGACTTGTTAGTAAATGGCACGTAATTGCAATCACGTTGCATCCAATCTCGATGTTCAACAGCCCGCCTTCTTCAAGACGCGCAGTGTCTTGAAGTCAAGGAAATTAGCCTATGTACATAGAGACCATACTGATGAAGCTTAACTACAGACTGTTTGGTTGGCAGTCTTCTTCTTCTTGTAAAACCAACTGCTTTCGCAGCTGCGTATCATTGACTCTTCTCTATCGACGACTCATTAAAAAGGTATTATTAGTAACAGTTATGGTGGTATCAGGTTCTCGATATTGCTTTGGTTGTTCTGTAATATTCGCTGCTTTTGCAATTGATTTTCGAAGCTTGGAATGACACTGTTTGCCATTCAATATGCCTCAGAGGTACTTTTGTGTTTGTATGGATTCAGGACTTTTCATAACACGTCAAGTCATGGATTCCGGTAAATCATGTAGTTGCGATATTTTCAACTCATATTTTCTCAAAACCAAAGCTAAACCATTGAATTTCACAATTAAGACAATGAGAAATGAAAATAAGTGCACATCATGATTTCTGCTCTTATATCCTTTTCCTGGTTTTTAACCTCATGAATGATTATTTGTTTGTGAAATTTTCTTCTTCGGTTTTGTACTATATAAATTATGGATGTTTTATGTCATTTTAATCATCATTGTAAGTATTTGTATATTTTCCTTAAAATATTGTGATCCACTAATTTTTTTGAGCATTGAATTTTCACTTACATTCGATTTTTTTCATTTTTATTGTTTTATCTTATTATTTTTTACTTTTCATTATTTATTTTAGGTGGTTGTTTCTGAAACTTCTGTAACATAATTTTTTTCTTCTATATTTAATACTTTATTTTTATGATATATATGTGTGTGTGTGTGTGTGAGAGAGAGAGAGAGAGAGAGAGAGAAAGAGAGAGTGTGTGTGTGTGAGTGTGCCAAAAAAGCATTCAATTTCTATTTACTATATACATAAACAAATGCCTAAAATAATTTTTTCTAAGATATATAAAAAATCGATCAATAACTCCAGAGACTAACCCAGAGATGGCGCTCGTAGTAAACCAGTAACCAGGTCTTTCTAGAGTACTAACCGTTGCTTGAAACGTGTCAAAATGTTAAGTCGATCGGACCAGAAACAGCCGAGTTATCGAGGTTGGAGTAAAGTCGTTTTGTAGTTTGTTTAAAAAATGGAAAAAACCGAGTTTCGTGTTCTGATAAAACATTGTTTTTTAATGGGTAAAAACACCGTGCAAGCGAAACAATGGATTGAAAAATGTTACCCGGACTCTTGTCCATCAAAAGCAACTATTTGTCGGTGGTTTGCCGAGTTTAAACGTGGTCGTACCGACACAAATGACGCGGAACGCTCGGGTAGACCTGTGGAAGCCGTTACACCGGAAAATGTGAGTGAAGTGACAAAAATTATAATGAAAAAATGTAAAGTGAAGCTCCGTGAGATTGCTGAGATGACACAGATATCATATGGAAGTGTATTTACTGAAAAAGGTTTTTTGAAGTGAAGTGAAAAAGGTTTTTTCCAAGTGGGTGCCGCGATTGCTTTCGATGGAGCAACGAGTCGATGATTCAGAAAGCTGTTTATCGCTATTTACTCGCAACAAAAAAAGATTTCTTGCGGAAAAAAAAAAAAAAAAAGATTTGGAAAAGCGTTGGAACGATTGTATCACCCTAAAAGGTGATTAACAAAAGGTGTTATGTTGATGAATAAAAAAAAAATTTGCAAAAAAAATGTTGTTTTCAAAATTAGACTCGGGAGTTATTGATCGATGTGTTAATTAAGTCAGTATTTTTGAAAAAAATATTTCCCCCTTTTTTAGCATTCTGCTCATCGTAGTTGCTTTATAATTCCAATATCTACTTCATCCGAATTTAAGCCTCAATTGAAAATTTCGAATTTTTTTTTAAGTAGTTTGTTGTAATTTTTTCTAATCTATACCTGCGTATAATCCCATCAGGGGTAATGTAATTAGATTTTTTTCCTTAATCATAATGCAGGTTCTTCTGATTGTATACGTTTCGGAAAAGACAATTATGATGCTGATGAAATTCCGTCTTTAAAATGTTCACTGATGCTTGAGAAATTTAAAAAATAACTGAAAAAAATGGAAAGAATGATCAAAGAAATCTCATCTAAATATTCAAATACCAAGTCATTAAAAAATCAATGATGCCGCAGATTGTTTAGAAAACCCTCATTATAAATTCTTGAATTTATAAGAAATAATCTCACAACTCAATAGTTAGGATCATATTATCAGGACTAACTGGGTCATTTATTCGAAGAATGAACATCTTCCATTTTATTTTCTGTTCCTACCTTTCACGATAATATTCTCACTCAAGCTTTTTATTCGCTTTCTTTTTTATTTTGTCAATACGCCTCTAATTCTAGGATTATTTTATTTCTTTCCAGAGAATACTCAAATATGGGAATATGTATATGAATGAAAATGCATAGGACTAAATTTCTAGTCTCAGAGAAATATGTTACTGAACATTTAAATCTTATAAAATATTAGAAGATTTCAAAAATATTCAATGATTGTTATAAGACATTTTAGGGTTTAAATATATATAAATTGCAAAATGGTAGAGAAATAAATAAATTTTTTAAGGCAAGTTAATTAAAAACCAAGCATATTTACGCACATGAGTATTTAGTGAATAAAATAAATATTTTTAAACATTTAGTACTAAAAGCATCATCTTGTGTGGTCTTAGGATAATCAATCAAATAATATACAATGTCATTTATTAAGAAATAAAAGTGGTCCACAGAACATTTTCCTCTTTCACTTTATAGAAAAGTAATTCAAGTAATTAAAATTTTCTTCGTATGAGATTTGTAAGATTACAAATAATAATATACAAATTATTCTAAATGAATGGTATTTTTCATTTTTCTGTAGAGAAAGGAATTCAAATTGTTTTTCACCTACCTCGTTGACAGTTTGTACTGTAATCTATATATATCTGTCAATCTAAAATGACGCGTGAATTGTAAATAAACATTTCAAACACATTTATAGTTATTTTAAACGTAGAAATTTTAAGCCTTCAGAATTGGATTAAGTTCTTGAATTTGGTAAAGAAATATTTACGACATAATTTTCCATGTATTTTCATAAAAATATAACAATAAACATTAAAAACGAAGTCCGTATAAATCTGAGAAGTAAAATACAGAATCAAATGAATAGTGTTATTAGTATTAGCAAAAGGAAAAAAAAGTATATTTCTTATATTTACGTCATATATGTTTGTAAATCGCATCATTGTACATAAAATCATAACTTTTAATTACGGTAAATATGGAAAAAAATGGCACAAAAACTGTTATACCTATCCTTTCATAATCCATATTCATTGTTTCTCAAACTATAAACTGATTAACATTCTGTGACATTGGGCTATTTGCGGTTTCTCTTCACTAACCTTGGAGACTTTTAATTAAGATTTATTGCTTTTGCTAAACAACCTTTGCCCAACCAAAAATGAAACGTGTTTATGTAAAACAGATAGAAATGAAGTGAAGGAGCAGAGTTAGGAAATATTTAAACTCAGACTGAATGTCGCGATAAAGAGGCTAAAGGAGAAGTGGAAAGAGAGGCTGAAGGAGAAGTGGAAAGAGAGGTTGAAGGAGGAGTTAGAAAGAGAGGTTGAAATAGGCGATTGGATTAAAGGTGTAGTTTCAAAAGATTTAGTTGTTCCAGAGTACTACATTTGTTCCAGAGTCTGAGTTGTAGTCGTGGAAGGCTTAGTGGTAAAAGTCTGTTAGATTATTATTGGTGGGTTGAATTAAGGTAGTAGTATTATTCCCCGGGTGAGCATTAATAATCGTTGTTATATTAATTAGAAGTTAATAAATTCCGTAAATATTGTTCTAGTGTCTCTTTGATTGACTTTTTGTGTCTTAGTGTTTAATAATTCAGTTAGCTAAGGCACAAGAGGCAGCCCTGAATGGGCAGGAGTCACAATTCTTATTTGATAATAACATTTTCATAATAATCACCACGTTTCATAATTTTTCATAAAATATGAAATAATTTGTTATGATGATTATTTTGAGGAAATTTCTTTCCTTCGTATTAATTTTTTACTGATTTAAATTGATTTATTTTATTTTTGTTTTTAATACAAATTTAAGATGAAAGCATATTTTGTCTAAAATAATCAATTGACTAAGGAATGAAACACAGAAGATAGATAGATAAAGATAAGCAAAACGATGTTTTGCAATCAAAATTTCGAAGGTCGAAGATAAAAAAAATGTCTACAATCAATATTTATTTTTATATTTAGAAATTTTAAGATATCCGAAAGAGAATTGCACTCTTTTAATAATTACTTAAATCTTTTTTGAAGAAATGATTACCTTTTTAATAACACTAAAATTATTTAATCAATAAACTTTTTAATTGATGACATATCAACGAATTCTTTCTTAAATAAAAAGAACTTTCAAAATTAAAGCTTAGTATTTTACTCTGTAAATTACTTTTAATTACTTTCATAGCATATTAAACAAGAAGTAGTGGCAATTAGATAATTTTGACAAAAAAATAGTGAGAAATATGTTTCATTAACAAATCCAAGCGATTTTGTGCGGAAAAAAGTTTATTTAATATCATTATAAAAATGCTTTCAAAGTACACATTATTTAGTAATGAAAGTTGAGCGTAAAAGTTTTAAACTTCTCTCCTTTCGGCTTTCTTTAGCTTATTTTCGTCTGCGTGTTATAACTCCATAAGAATTAGCAATATTATTAAACCCAAATATTATTTTCTAGATACATTCCTGGAACATTATCTTAATTTTTAAATGATTATAAACAGCGTTTGAAAATGGATTCCGATATTGAACTGGTGTTGTTTTTTTTCACTTGGGATGGATTTGATGAGATTTTCTAACACTATTAATGAAATGATTTTAATACCTTTATTATATACTGGTTGTTAACATATAATTGCATAAGAATTTTTAGTGAACATAAATTTTTAAGTTACTGTAACTTAATTTTACAGTATAATTTATTTATTTTTCTAGATAAAATTTTATCTTTAAATAACTGACCGATGAATGGTGCAGCATTTTATTTATATTTATTCACAGATTAGATTAACGTGAGTCATTTTGATATTCTTATATAACTTTTTTATTACTTTTAAATGTGTTACAGGGATAATTTTAAATCATTTTGTATCATTAATGTAATGGCTAATCTTTATATATATGTGGTAAGGTTATATATATGCATATTAAAGTAAAATTATCCATAGGTTAAGTTTACATAATTCATTTTGAAATTTTTCTATAACTGTTTTTTTATTCTTAAATGACTGATATTAAATTAATGATACAAAAGGTTTCAAATGCTTTGTATCATTAATTTAATGTCAGTTTTAAATATAAGGTAAGTGTAAATGCAGTTTAAAGTTTATTTTTACTGAACGTATTCAATTAATAATTTGTGGAAATCCTGATAAATTAAAATGCTTCAATTTATCAAAGTTGTTATTATTGCAGTGTTTGAAGAATTAATTCAATATATGGAGAAAATAAACTCAAAAATGAATGAAATACGTTTAAAAATATGGTCTGTGTAAAGCTTAGCAAAATTACTTTTAGCCATCAATGTACTTAAAAAAATTTAAGGATTTTATGGAAGAAAAAAATTAAATATATAAATAAAGAAGTATATACGAAATATTTACAAGGAAATAAATGTTTCAACAAATGTACAATTGATGTAACAGTTGAACCTATACACTTGACTACCTATAAGGACAAATGGCGCAAATTATTTGAATATTTTTCCAGTATTCATGATAAAAAAAGAGGAATACATGGATAATACTCTAATATTATCAAGCATCATAAATTAAATTAGTAGAAACTCTTAAGGGGACTTAGTACTTTGAATCTTTTAAAGATGAGTTACATAAATAGGTTGATAATGTAATGATTTTCTATCATAAATTAAAGATATAAAATGAAATTAAAAACATTTACAAATGCAATAATTTTTGTTCTAACGTAAAAAAAATACATTTAATTTGCATTTTTCTACTACTATTACTACATTAATGCTCATCTGTACCAAATCAGTGTTTACAATTATCTTCCATGACTAAAATTACAAAATAAAACATAAAAGAAAGAAAAGAAAACTTATGACATTATGACCTATGGATGAAAAGGCAAAATAGAAGTACTGAGTATTTTCAGGCATTTCAACGGTTATAAAGCAAAATAATTTTAAGATAAGATTTAAAAAGTGGTTAGGGAAAAAAACTTTTTAAGGACGCCCCTTTGGTGGTTATAAGGATAAATTGAAATTACAATAAATATAAAGCTAATAGTCTGTTTATGAAATGCTAGTATGTTTTAGGGAACGAAACATTCAACTATTTCTTTTTCTTTAATACTCTTTAAACATGAAGAATGCGGTTGTATTACACTGGTGAAATAAATTAAGAGAATTTGCATATTTTATCGAATTGCATGAAAAAACTGAACTAAAGGAAAAACCACTGCTTCTAGATAAAAATGCAAATCTTGTATGGCAAATACGTAAGCGTACACGTATGTGTAGGTGGAGTCAGCAGAAAAATAGGCTTTATAAGCTCGTGGAGGGTAAGATGAATTTTGTTCGCTAGCACACATCGGCGAATTTCTCGGTGTTATCTTGCAGCAATCGGTTTAATTCACATCGGAACAGTAAAACTGAGTAACCACCAACGTTTAGATGATGGAATGAAGTGGCGAACTGTGGGGAGGCTAGATGCAAGCCAATCGCAAGTCCAGATATGCAAAGAGTTTAATTTAACGCCCCGTGTCGTGTGTAAACTGTGGAAACAGTTCCAGGATACTGGATTCATCGAGAGAAATCCTGTGCAAGGTCGTCCAAGAGTCACGATGGCCAGAGAAGATCACCATTTATCCATTTTAGCGAGGCGTAAGGGAGGGGCTACTGCTTCTCAGTTCTCTCGGGGCCTGTATGCAGCAAAAGGAAACCCTGTAACAAAGGTGACAGTTTCCAAAAGACTGAATGAGAGAGGGTTGTTTGCCACAACACCGGCTGTTTGCGTCTCGCTCATGTCTACGAACAGGAGAGTCCAATTAGCATGGTGCAGGCAGCATAGTGATTGGAGTATGGAACTGTTCTGTTCACCGACGAGTCCCGTGTTAGCCTAAACACCGATTATCACCATACTTTCATATGGAGAGAGCCAGGGACCCGTTACCTACCCTCCAATGTCCACGAAATCGACAACTAAGGCGGGGGCGGAGTAATGGTCTGGTCAGGCATCATGTTGGATGGCCGACAATGCTCGGCCTCACACGGCAAGGGTGTCACAAGACTGTCTCAGCAATGTTACTACCCTTCCTTGGCCTGCCCGATCCCCAGATTTATCTCCAATCGAGCCCATCTGGGATCATTTGGGACGGCGAGTTGGACATCCCAGGAGTTTGAAAGAACTAGAGGCAAGGTTACAGCAATTATGGAAAGAAATGTCTCAAGACATCATACAAAACTTGTATGCCTCAATGCCCGATCTTATCACATCGCGCTACAGGGAGTTCAACAGGGTATCAATTCCTCCATTATTTTGCCTTTTTCTCTAAAAAAAATGAACCTTTTTCTTTAATTTTCTAATAATAGGAAAGTAGTCACTACATATGTAAAATTTCGCCTCATTTTGAGGACTCCTTTTTGTTGCGTTAATTTTTTTGTCCATGAGTGTAGAAAAATGTCAGTAATCAACCAATTCTGTTTCTTAATTTAATTTTGAAACATTTATTGTTTTGGTGAGTTATTGATATGCATAAGTTAAAATTAACAAGCAAACTAGTTTTTTTACCTTTATTTCGATGCAAATGACTTAAATTTACTGTATGAAAACTTATTAAGATACTTTCTAAATCATAATTACAGCATTCAAATTATAATTTTAGTACGATATTGCTTATATAACTTTTTTATTAATTTTTTTCTCTGTTGAATAAAGCAATGAAACACTAATGGAAAAAGATTCACAACAGCAAAACAAGTTTTGAAAATATTACCAACTTTTCAAATGAAAGACTTCTAAATAAATCATTAGTCCAATTTTTTTTAAGAAATCTTCATATTGTTTCTTTCAAACAAACCAAATATCAATAAATATTTGCTTTTAATTTCTACTTCGACATTTTCAACATAGAATAAGATACCGATTTGATTAGAATTATTTCCCCTTACGACAAATAAATGAATTTTGATTGCAAATTCCAGCAAAAAAAACCTTTTATTCGATTGTGAAAAAAGAATAATATTTATAACCTCATTGATTACTGTCAACCTGAAATTTAATTAAATTCAATAAACAAAGGAAGTACAAATCTATTTAAATTTAAACCTCTTTAAAGCGATAAAATATCATTTACGAGCATATTGAATTTCGAAGACTTCTTTTTTTGTGAAGGAAAATAAATATTAGTAATCTAAATTGTAATTATATAAGGTATTCGTAGAAGAGATATAAGCAATTTTAATTAAAACCATCGACATAATTAGTAAGAAAATCCTTTTATTCGATGCAATGTTAAATATTCATAAAAACAAATGTTGAGTTTTGTGAATATCAATGAATTTCAGAAACAATTTTTGATTATATTTGGAATCAATTCTTTCCCCCAGTAAGATTACGATTAATGTAGATGTAATTTCAAAATTCACAAATTTATGTTAGTAATACCTTCAATCGTTATAACAAAAATTTTGTGTACAATAAAATCAAAACATGAGATATCCTAAAAATCATTATTAAAATTTTATTCAAAATTACAGATTTATAAATGTGTCTTTTAGAAAAACATTTAATTTCAAATATAAATTCAAAATGTTTCTTTTTAATTAATTTTTAAAAATCATAATCATATTTCTAAACAATTTTTTTACTTTTTTTTCTAAATATGTTACCAAAGTTATGACAATTTAACTCTAACCTGTCTGACATTTCAATGTAATGTATAGTTAGGAACTTAATAAAACGCGTCTCTGCAACATTACTCTATAAGGGACTTATAGAGTAACTTTTTGACTCTTGGAACGGGAATTCTATTGTTAACTGGAATAACTCTCATATTTAATGATAAAAAAAAAATTTATCGAATGTTTTGAATCATTTGATATCAGTCACAAATTATGTTCTTTTCCAACATTAGAAACATAAAATTCTTAAAAGTAGTAATTTTGTTAAAATTGTGACAAAAGTGAATTATTGTACACCAAAATCAAAAAAAGTATTTATCAAAAAAGTATTTAAATTTGAAGACAGATGGCATCATTTTACCTTAATGATGCTATCTGTCTTCAAATTGAAAAACTGTCAAATTGTTACCATTAGGTGCTGTCATCTGTTAAATGGAATTGAAACAAATTAGACAGTAAATATTAAGTTAGTTTGGATATGGTAGTCATTTGCAGACAAAGCAAACTTTAATTACTGCAGCGTCGAGATGTCGGCGTCATTTTGCGTTGAGTTGTCACCATCGGTGCAAATGGTCAAACGTCATACACCGGTAATCAAGCAAATTTCAAAACATTAGGTTGCTTTCGGTGAATCTGTCCCTAAATGGGCGAAGATGGTCTCATCGTTTATTATACCGAAACTTTATTAAATGTAATTCTGAGGAATGTGCATTGATGTTTTTAAGTTATTAAAACTTTCAAAGATTTTCAGTTCAATGAGAAACTAAATTGAAAGAAATAGGCTATTTATTTAATAACAAAAATACTCATTATAAATTATCGTCACACCATACAGCTACATGAGGCCACAATAGCTGCATGGCATTTAATCCGGTCTAACACTGCCAAGCGGGCAATTCCTCAACTCTGATATCCAATTAAATTCCTCTCATTTATATCCAAACAATAAAATCTCGATAATTCTATGCTCTGTAATTAATAGCAAAACTAGACAACTATCCTTCTCATATTTTTGTAACACCGTGCTCAAAATACAAAATACTAATATGATTTAAAGCATGTTTAAAATAATAGACGTCCATTTCAATAATAGCATGAGTTATTTTCAGATATTTTCTTTTCGATTATATTTTTTATAAATTTTAGGAAGAAATAATTGTATGAGGTATTATATTTCCTATGTTATAACTTTGTTGTTTCAAATCTATCTATCTATCTATCTATCTATCTATCTATCTATCTATCTATCTATCTATCTATCTATCTATCTATCTATCTATCTATCACGCATTAAAAACAAAATAGAAAATGCTCCATAACAGCCGCATATACCATACACACACACTTCCTATATAAATAAATAAACAAACAAACAAACAAAACAAACAAAACAAACAAATAAAATAAATAAATAAAATAAACAAATAAAATAAATAAAATAAACAAACCAAATAAATAGAATAAAACAAATAAATGAATAAATAAATAAACAAATAGATAGATAGATAGAATGAAATAGATAGATAGATGAAACCAAACAAATAGAATAGATAGATAGATAGATAGATAAGATAGATAAGTAAAATAGATAGAATGGAATGATAGATAGATAGATGAATAGATAGATAGATAGATAGATAGAATGGAATGGAAAACAAGATAGATAGATAGATAGATAGATAGAATGAATAGATAGATAGATAGATAGATAGATAGATAGAATGAATAGATAGAATAGATAGATGGATGGATAGATGGAT
>BMAW01108420.1:423756-447424 GCA_019974015.1 Nephila pilipes | reverse complement strand
TATATATATATATATATATATATATATTAAATGGAAAATTTTTATTTAACATTATATAATTATATTATAAATGTTGAAAAATAAATAGATAACTCTTTAACAAAATTAAAAGTTATTCAAAATTAAAGTTACAAACTGTTAAATATTAAAAACAAAACAATAATAGTAACATAAGAAAGAAATATAAAATGTCCACAAAAATAGAACAATTTAAATATTTTAAAAATAAAACAATTTGGAAATAAAGTTATTTAATACTATTCAACACATAGAACATAGGTGTAGCTTATACTAGAATTAGTGATCAAATATTTGCTTTAATAACAGCTATATAAAAATAAATGTTATGAATATTTACTTTTGTAAAGCAATACGCTATTCACTCTCTTTTTCTTGTTTTTAAATCTTTTGTAGTTTTGACTTTCATTAAGTTGTTGTAAGGTTCTTTATTGCGTGTTATTAATCAGTAATTCGTCTTAAACTCCTTCAATAAAAATAAATGTGTCTAAAAGGAAATAAATTCTCAAATGTATTAATCCGAAAAACGCGAGGGAATACGGTGATCTAGGCTTCATGGTCAAAGACTCGCTGCCGGCGGTTTTCGTCCCGTTTGGGATCGAGCCTTGATGCCACTATAGACCCGCCATGTAACTGTAGCTGGTGCACGAGGCTCAAAGTTCTCCCGTCTGCAATATTTTGAAAAAATCAATTATTAATTTGATTTTATTATGTTAGATAACCTCAATAACTATGACATCGTTTCTTTGACTAAAAAAACTGAATTGTATCGATAAATGAAATATTCACACTTATTTAGTTTGATAAATCTTTAACAGATGCTTAACAATTCTTTTATACATAACTAAATATTCTTTTGAAGGAAAATTAATTCGTAACTAGCAAAGAACAAAGGAGCAGTCTTTGTTTTCCAGAAACAAAACTCTAGATAAGAACTATTCCCGCATTCCGAATATTTATTTAGTTTTCATTTTCGACCAATACATTCATGCTTGAAATAAAAGAAGACATCCTCGGTTTACAGCAAAACGATCAGATAATTGACTGTGGAACCAGAAAGAAATATGAAACTAGCTCACTTGGCTAAAAATATTCGTTCTGCCAATTCTTCGGTCAGGAGGCGAAACAAAAAAGAGAAATCAGAAGAAAATGCAGATGGTGAAAATTCCAGATGACGTTCTTGGAATATTCGAGAATGCATGGTTATAATTCAATTTTTTTTATGGAAATAAAATCTTTTCTTTTATTTTCCATGCTCTTCCACTTCACTTTGTATTCTAAAAATATAAGAAATTGATCTGTGAGCACAGCTTGGTTTTCTTTTGAAGTATGATGCACGTTTTTCCATAGTAAACTTACTTTTTGAAAATTTTACTATGAATAAAAATTTATGAATCTATTAACTTTTCTTTCTTAGGTAAATAAATATTTTAGAAAAAATGCCTTTTCTATTGGAGTATGTAGAGAAAATGCTGAGATGGTGTTATTATTTAAACTTCGCGTTGTAGTTTCATTTTTGTTTATCATTTTTTTCTTTAAATTTGTTTCAAATTTATTCATCTTGGTGTTTGTTTAGTTTTTTTGATTTTTAAACATCCATGAGTGAAATAATATTTTAAAATATTATAATCATATTTTGGATCATATATTGATGGTAGAGAAGTATAAAAGTTCTACGAAAAGCAATAAATTTTAATTTCTTCAAAAAGTAAAATCATTCGAAATGAATATTAACTAGCATAAAATAACCGTACTTCCGAGCCCAAAGCTTCACAAAAACAATTATAACAATGCCTTCTTCAAATGCTTTATACATTCTTTATTTACCAAAACAAAACATACACAAGTACTAAAACGTATCAATATAAACAGACGATTTTGCCATAAAAATCAATTATTAAATTAAATAGTAAAATATGTGAGTAAACAATTTAAATTATTAAAGTATGCAATAATATTCTGTTTCAAAGTTAAAATTAAATCACATGAAAAAATATCATATTATATATATATTATCATTATAAATATACTTTAAATAAGCTAAATGTAGTTATTATAATTATAATGCAACATAATGCCAATGTTGTGATTCTACCAATTGGTGTTATGCTTTTTGATTTCTTCTCTGCAGTTATTCTCATCTATACCTCCGAAAACAAAACTTAACTGACTCTCCTCTGACGTAATGTGAAACAAAACACTTTCGAAATTTTTCCTTCAATTTATCATTGATTGAATCAACCATATATTATCATACCTGAACATTTTTCAAAACTTCTTTTTTTATAACTGTTTTCACCAATAAAGAAATTAATTTAAAAAAAAAATTATAACAAACTTCTACATTTTTTTACTGGACTGAAAAAAAGTAAATATAAGTATTAAATATTTTATACTCTTATCAACAGATGTATTACGTAAAATTAACATATATGTTATTATGAATGAAGAAAGGTTAGGAAAAAAAAAGATTTAAATTATTTATCGTTTACCTAACTTATAATATCTGAAAATAATGTATTTGTACAGTTCAATATTTTATCGTTTGCTTTAATTCTGATATTTAAATTAATTGTCCTTTATTGATGTTGAAAGAATGTTAGCACTTTTGGTGCTAAAATGTGTTCTTCGTATTAAATAGAACAATTATTTTGTGTATCATTTTTATAATTATTTTTTTATAAAAAATAAATCACTAGGCTCACACAGTAAAACCACCACCTCGAAATCAACAAACAGCTATATAACATATCAATCAATAACTCCCGAGACTAACCCAGAGATGGCGCTCATAGTAAACCAGTAACCAGGTCTTTCTAGAGTACTAATCTTTGCTTGAAACGTGTCAAAATTTTAAGTCGATCGGACCAGAAACAGCTGTGTTATCGAGGTTGGAGTAAAGTCGTTTTGTAGTTTGTTTAAAAAATGGAAAAAACCGAGTTTCGTGTTCTGATAAAACATTGTTTTTAATGGGTAAAAACACCGTGCAAGCGAAACAATGGATTGAAAAATGTTACCCGGACTCTTGTAAATCAAAAGCAACGATTTGTCGGTGGTTTGCCGAGTTTAAACGGGGTCGTACCGACACAAATGACGCGGCACGCTGGGGTAGACCTGTGGAAGCCGTTACACCGGAAAATGTGAGTGAAGTGACAAAAATTATAATGAAAGATCGTAAAGAGAAGCTCCGTGAGATTGCTGAGATGACACAGATATCATATGGAAGTGTATTTACTATCCATCATGAAAAATTGAGCATGAAAAAGGTTTTTTCCAAGTGGGTGCCGCGATTGCTTTCGATGGAACAAAAACAGCAACGAGTGGATGATTCAGAAAGCTGTTTATCGCTATTTACTCGCAACAAAAAAGATTTCTTGCGAAAAAAAAAAGGAAAAAAAAAATTTTTTTTGAGAAAAAAAAAAATAAATAAAGATTTGGAAAAGCGTTGGAACGATTGTATCACCCTAAAAGGTGATTAACAAAAGGTGTTATGTTGATGAATAAAAAAAAAATTTTTGCCAAAAAAATGTTGTTTTCAATGTTAGACTCGGGAGTTATTGATCGATGTGTTATAGAAGAACATTTTCTTTTGAGAGAAATGTGTATTTTCCTAGTTTCTTCAAAGCATCTGGCTATGGTGCACATTCTTCAGAATTGATGTTTTGAAATGTTCAAGAATGAAAATGTTCTAGATAGCAAAATGTACTAGAAACATTTTGTTACTAGTGAATGAATGCGGCAAGATCACAGTAAAAAGAGTACGGAGTGAGGAAATGACATTTATATAGAACGCTTATCAACAAATATTATTTATTCATGGTTGTTAACTCTTTCGTAGCTAACGTATCAAATGCGCATCACTAGCGATCGTCGCTCCCGGCAGAACGTACCAAGTAAGCATCACTTGAGAATGACCTCCGAAGTCGAACGATGCGTATTCGCATTCTAAACTGGAACATTTTCTAAATACATTCATGGACAAAAAAAATTAGAGCACCAAAAAATAATTGCGGGATCGTATTGAAACTTGGCACGAAGGTACATGTGGGATATATGCAAATGATTAGAAAAGCAGTGTGATTGCGCATTAGTATTGGCGGTAGAGGGCGTTTAAGATCGTTCTCCGTGGAGTATAAAACAGGTAACCACAGCTTGTTTGAGTGGGCTGAATCATTTACAAAGGAAGAGCTGAGGTAGGCATGCCATCACGCCATTTTCGAAGACAATATGTGCAGCTGTCGCAGTTTGAGAAGGGGAGAATCATCGGCATGATGGAAGCTGGGTGGTCAGCTAGGCGAGTAGCTTGTCAATTGGGCCGCTCTGATTGTGTTGTGAGGAGGTGTTAGGATCAGGGGATCCGAGAGATGTAATTTACACGAACATCAGGCTCTGGACGCCCTCGACACACCAGTCGTCGAGAAGACCGCCACATCATTCGACATGCACGCGTACAGCCATTTGCTTCATCGGCCGCCGTCCAGGCACAGATAGCACCTTCACTAGGGCCCCCTATGTCTTCTTGAGCCATACGAAGGCTCCTGGCTGAAGGACATTTGGGATCGCGGTGCCCATTACGTGTGACGCCCTTGACGCCCACCCATCGACGCCTCCGTTTGGAGTAGTGCCGCGCACGAGGAAACTGGACTGCAGTGGAAAAGAACCAGGTCGTCTTTAGCGACGAATCCAGATTCAATCTCAGCAGTGATGACAATCGCATTCGTTTGTGGAGACCCCATGGGGAACGCCTCAATCCTGACTTTGCTTTACATACACACATAGCTCTAACAGCTGGTGTGATGGTATGGGGTGCCATTGCCTACAATACACGGTCAACCCTAGTATTGATCCGTGGCACCATGACAGCCTAGTCCAAGACATCCTACGACCACATGTGTTGCCACTCATGCAACGGCTCCCAGGAGCCATTTTTCAACAAGACAATGCTCGGCCTCTCACGGTAAGGGTGTCACAAAACTGTCTCCGTACTGTTACTACCCTTCCTTGGCCTACCCGATCCCCAGATTGTAGCTAATCGAGCCTATCTGGGATCATTTGGGTAGGCAATTTGGGCATCCCACGAGTTGGAACGAATGAGAGGCAAGGTTGCAGCAAATATGGAATGTAATGACTCAAGACATCATACAGAACTTGTTTGTCTCAATGCCCGATCGTATCACATCGTGCATTCGCGTTACAAGGGGTTAAAAGGGTATTAAATCCTCCGTTCTTTTGCCTTTTTCTCTGAGATAAATGATCATTTTTTTTTGATTTTCTAATAATTTACTTATATCAAAATAATCATTGCGTATATAAAATTTCGTTTTATTTTGACGATTTCTTCTTGGTATGTTAATTTTTTTGTCCATGAATATCTCGTTGGATCCCTGTGTTCATTACTTTAGAATTGAATAGTAGCTTAAAGATCTTGAGCTTTAGTTTGTCCACAGTCGGTCTTAATTAATTTACCTTCCAGCTGCTAAGGGGGAGGAGGAAAAGAGTAATGTAAATAAACTGAACTAAGCTCCATAAACTTCCGTGTGATGTACATTCGTGTTTCTGGTTTTTCACCGAATAGTTTTGAATAGTTTTTGTTATGTATTTTTTTATTTCTTTTTTTATGGAGCTGTACCGTCAGTAGTGTTTGACTTTGCGTTGCTTTCGGATGTACTTCGTTTACTTCTATATTTATTTCGGAAAGCTTTGACTTCTGTTTATAATTGCGAGAAAGCGTTGTTAATTAGAAGAATATACTCACATAGTCAACAAGCCAATTAATAATGAGGGTGTGTTTAATTTTCTATGAGGTTTAAAAGGAATATTTCTGGTGATTCTGATGCGGATACATTGTCAGAGATGGACAAAACCGTGCTTTGCATTTCTCCATGCTTCGAGAATTACCACACTCGGTCTTCTCATCAAGTTTTATTATTTTTTCTAAATAGTCCTTAATATGTATATATTATTATTATTTTTAAAGTGCGACGATGATATTGTCAAGAAAACTTCAGAATAATATCAGTAGAGCTTCCGAAAATTATTTCACAAAGTAAGCACTTCTTTACATACATTTTTCTCTAAATTAAAAAGAAAAGATTATTAAAAATGCTACTTTTAAAATATATAACAGCTTAATTCTTTTTTTAAATTTTACCAAAAGTTATAACATTAGGACGAAAACATTTTTCCCCTTAAATTAGGCTTAACAACACAAAATCTCCGGCCCGTGCTACAGTTCTTTTTGACTCACCTCCGTCGCCAGAGAACGTCTTACGCCAAGACGTGCCGTCCCGAACGGATTAATGCTGTTGATGGTTATTTTATTGCATGTGGATTCTTCTCATCATACTTCTAATAATGTCAAAAGCAAAACAATTAAAAATATTTGATTCATTTTAGTAAATTAAATATTAAAAATATACATAAAAATTATAGAAGATAGTCTGATATAAATAGCAATAATGTTAAGAATTCAGGTTTGCAGGAATGGGAAATACCGTTCATGTGACGCAATTTCAACTCATCACAAATATTCACTATTGATGTTTTCAATAGAAAACCGAAGCATTATGTTTAAGTAGTTTTCTAAATATTTCTTGAAAATTAAAATTAAAGAGATAGTTATTCAATAAAAAATTTTAAGTAATAGTATTAGTAATTTTATTTCATGAAATATATATAATAATAGACACGTATGCTGTAAGCTCTTTTAAATTAATTCAATGATATAAATTAGAAATAACATTTTATAACATTAGAAGGTGCGTATCGGGTATCTTAGAGTATGCATAAATATCTAGTTATTCTTTTCCTTTAGAAATATTTTAATAAAACTAATACAAACTGATCTCAGTAATAAAAGTGTCCTCACCATAGAGATATTGTAGACCTCCCACATCGAAGAAGGAGGAGAAATTTCAGAATTCTGCTTCTTGGAACATGTTCCGTAAATAAAAGAGAAATCTTTTTGCGACAGGCTTCTGTGTTTAAGTAGATCCTTTTAAGAATAGCTTTACACAAAGATGTAAAACGATTGGATGATTGATAATTGGTTAAGTTATATGATAAAATGCATACACATAGGTGATAAACAATGAAATATAAAATCTTAAATCTGAATTATTATTTTTATAAACATATATTAAGAGCTAAGACATGACAATTTTGAATGCAAAAAATGGTGGCAAAATACATTTGTATAAATCTATTATTTTTTTTATCGTTCCTCCAGTAAAATATTTTTCAATTCTCTTAGAGATGAAGGTGATTGTAATCTTATTATAACTTATCACTCAGAATGTTTCCATATGGGATCAATAATGTTAAGATCTGTGGTAATCAAGGACTTACCAAGAAACTTTTCTTATCACTATGTTCAATAAAACAACTTGTGATAGAATTTTCTAAGGGATTTGGAAAATCATGCACCAGAGACTCGGGACATCCACAAAAGAAAATTGTCTACACCAATGAATAAATATGAACCAATGATGAACAAGTACGTTAAAGAAACATGAGGAATCCCAGAATATCCAATCCTTCAGAAGGAATTTTTGTTCGTAGGAATGCTAGAAAATATCACCCCTTCCTGTTATAAAAATTTTAACTCCATGTTTTACAGAATGAACTAAACACTCAGGAGGTAATAAACATGAGGTATGTCGCTTTTCTTGAGGTTGAAAACAAATTGAAATGTTTTTCATCAGGCTAAATTACATTTTTAGTCAACAAAATTACAGATTTTAATGTTCATTGTCCCACTGTATGTAATTTTTGACACTGCTATTCTTAGGGTCGTTCAATACGTTCTTAGAAATTCCAAGAGATGGTGCTTCTAGCAATAAAAATTGTTAGTTTTTAGCAAGCATAATGACTCACTTGACAGCTGTCAAAGTCTCAGTTACTCGTATTCTGGATCATGATGTCTTTCGCATCTCAAAAGTTTTTCATTATAACTGATGAAAACCAATTTGGCCTTTTTTTAAAAGATTTTCTGAAGCAACCCTATGTTCTGAATTGCTTGATTGCATAGTGATAAATTCTGATCCCACCGATGGTAGTAACTTGAAATAAAATGACGTCGACATATCGACGTTGCAGCAGTAGAATTTTGATTAAACAGCTAATGATAACCAAATCTAAACTAACGGAGGAATCATTGTCAAATTAGTTTTGGCTCCATATAACAAATGGCAGCACTCAGTGGTAATAACAATTCAGGTTAAACTTTTCGATACCGGAGGGAGAAAAAAGAAGTCCATTTCTGGGTTCGCGGCTTTTTACCGCGGAGTGTCACGCTGTGCCCAGACGATTTTAGATATTAAGCCTAATTAGTGAAAACAATTCCCCTAAAATTGGCTATTCATTACAATATTTTGGTATTTACATATATTATTTAAAATATATACAAAAAAAACATTCGAAAAAATATACAAAATAATATACACAATAGTAAAACAGATTTAATCCAAAATTCAATGTTTTATACATAAAATTACATAAAAAATGATACTTTTAAGAAAATACAAAATATATTTACATATGTTACATAACTTTCATGGTGTAATGATGTACCAATATATATGGAATACATAGATATAAAAGATAAATCTTATTTTGCTGTATGGTATATTTATAAAATGAAATTCAATGCTTAGTACAACGTCACATGTCTTACACACATATTTTGACTCTTCAAGCAGGATTTTGAGCAAACAGCATATTTTCTTCGTTCTTTTTTTTTTTATTTAATGGCTGTGTACAGATTTGGATTATTTTCGCTAACATCACTGTCAGATTCATTTATTATTTCATAAATCTCAGTATCAGATAAGTACTTTCTTTTCGTCATGACTGTCGCTACAAATAAAAACCGACTCAATGAAACGAACAGGTGATAACATCTGCTACCAAAAGCCCTAACCCCCATAAAGGGTCATAAATTCTCCTTCGAACTTCTAAGAAGCAAGCAAGAGAGAAAAAATTAAACCGAGTAAAATGCACCCTTCAAATCATGTCATTACATTTAAAGAGCCGCGGTGCAACTCGTGCTTTTAACAATTACCCCCCTTCTTGGTAACCAGAAGTGAAATCCAGGCCCATATCATCAAGGTCAACACTCCAAATAACCTATCTATATAGATTTCGCGGAGTTGTAACGCCATATAGTAACATTAAGAAATGAAATAAAATGTTCTCATCAAGCATATCTCTATTGATACGTTATGCCGTAGAAGACCCTCACGGAGCGTATCTCCCGGTGTGCGCTGGGCACAGGAGAGCCAACACGAGCGTATCGCCTGTGATACGCTGGGAGCGAACGGGTTAATGATGCGATATGTCTTCCAATACAAGTACTTTCTGAACCACCTTCGTATTATGGAGGTGTTAGTGCTTTTCAATACGACTATAAAGTCTAATCTGAAAATTTTCCATTAACTGTTCTTTTTGATGTGGGACTTCCTTTTTTAATAGGGCACTATTTAATTTTTTCCTTTCTAAGTTGTGGATTTATTCATTTCTTAAACTATTCTTTCTAAATCGCTGTCAGACCACTTACTACTTCGATCAGTCTCCACATGTAAATAATTCGATATAAAAACCAACGTTTTTAAAAACAACGTTTTTATATGGTGGCAAAGTTTATTAGAGAAAATTATTGAAATATTAGTTAATACTGTTAGTTATTTTTAACTTTGAAATTTACTTAAAAAGAGACATTTGTGAGCGTATTAAAAAATTCATAATATAAAATCAAAACATGCATTTGAAAGTTTGTAAGTCATTCTATTAAAAAAAGAATGGGAACCAGAATTCAGAAAAAAATATTGTGATAAGACATGGCGCCTAATATTGGAAACTTTCTTTCTTGCGAATGATTACTGACTAAAAGTCAGCAACCCTTACTATCTCGGAGATTGTAAAGGGGAGATAGTATCTCCCCTTTACAATCCCTTTACAAAGGGAGATAGTATCTCCCCTTTGCGAGTACAAAAAGTTTACGATAACCTCATGCGGTGTGGGGAGTGCCCGGTGCTCCCAGAGGGGAAAGAAATTTTTCCCTCAATCCTAAAAGCGCCTAGAGGAAAGAATATTTTGACTTATTAAAATTATTGAAATATTAGTTAAAACTTGTCGCAAACGTCTAAATATTGCATTGTTAGGCGAGTAGGAACGATTCCCAAAATTTCAAAGCTCTAGCTTGATGGGAAGTTGATTAAATTAACGATCGAAAATTTGATGACACACACACACACACACTCACTCACACACACACACACCAAGTGAAATTCAGAAAAACGTTGTAATTAGGATACCGCTCAACACAAGGTTTAATGGCAATACACCTCGAGATTATAAACTTTGGTCAAGTGACGAGGATAAAAGCTGACGGGATAATTCCCTTTCTAAACTTCCACGCCACTCCAACGAAAGTATTTCGACCAACTTTATCTTGTATCAACTCCGCTATATGGTGGGTACTTAGTAGTATCAGGGGTCGAACCCAAACTTGACAAAAACGACGTCATCCTCGAGTCATGACAATGACAACTAACCAATTACATATAATTCTTTATAAGTAGGTGATTATAATATTTTGACGGATATCTGTAGTTCTAATATCTTACCATTTATTAATTTCCATTTTAGTTGATTTTGTTAAATTATTTGTAATTTTTAAATTATTTCTTTTTCCTAATTTTAGATATATGAACAAAAATATTATTAAGTATTACATCTATTGTAGATAATGTAAAGTAATATATTCTACTAATAATTGACAATATAAATACATATGATTAGGTTTGTGTACATTACTGTTTTGTTTTAAATATAAAAATTAAATTCGGGGGAGTTAATCGTTGAAAATTTATTTTAAAAATATCGATATGTCTTAATAATGTTCGAAAAATCTTCTAACTTTATTGGTAAAAATATCGATTCACAGAAATGAATAACTTTGATTTCTTTTCATCTCAATTTATGAATGCTAATATTTAAAAAAAAAAGATTCTAAAAAGATTTCTTTGTAATTTCGTGGATTGCAATGGTATTCAAATCGATTTTAGTTCTCAATATCCTTTAAAACTAGTAACTGTGGGATTCTGAAACATTATCCACATTTGGAATTAAGTTTACCTTTTATTCATTTAAGCGTGGGAAGAATCGAAAGTATTGTATTTAAAGAAAATATTCCTAAAAGTAATACGTTTTTCAAAATAATTGATTAAGGTTTGAAAGAGAATTATTTTTTTCAAAGGTGATTGAAGAAAATGGAGAAAAAGATGTAGATTAAGTTAAGAGAATTTCATTATTTTTGTACAAATAAAAACTGGTTTATTACTTATTCTTTTTAATACCTTATAAAGACACAGTATAAAAGTTTATAATTAGTTCTCTGAAAGTAGTAATCTATTTTATTCCTCACACATTTAATTATGAGGATTGTCAAAGCTTAGAATAAGCTCGTTATACTTTCACAGCAGAATTCTTACATAATATGGTTAAATTAAAGTACAAAAATACCTTTAATTATTTGTTTAAAGAAAAAAAACTCTTTTATTCGAAATACATGTTATACACACAATATATATATATATATATATATATATATATATATATGTGTGTGTGTGTGTGTGTGTGTGTGTTTGTGTGGGTAATGTTTAACTTATAATTCCCATTAATTTCTCATCAAAATAATTTAATTTACTAAATTGTCCATTCCCTTCTTTGAAAGATAATGTTCATTTCGTATTTCCTGATAAAATTCAATTTTTCTTTTCCATTAATGCAATCACACGTTCTAAAAAATTCGCTGAATAAGCAGACTTCACACGCTCCAGACCTGTAGTTATGATCCCTACCAGAATTTGAGTCTATACTTATAATCCCCGGAAGTCCCTCCATTCAGATCATGTGGTCTTTGACGTTTAATTGAAATCTCCCTAGTATAAAAACTAATACACAGTGAAAAAAGCTCTCTTCTTACTCCTCCCTTGCTTACTTATGCTGTAATAATCTGCATCAACCGGTGGAGTTATGTAATACCCGCCGTATGGAAATGGTCTCTCTCCGTTAAAATAAAAGTAGTTCCGTGAAACTGCAATTAGACTCGACTGTGTTATTTTTATAACTTGAATTCAATAGTTTTATGTAAAAGAAAGTTGTTATGTTACACACAAACACACACACACACACACACATATATATATATATATATATATATATATACAGTGTATTCAAAAAGTTCTAGGACTGCCGCTAGTAAAACAGTACAGGTAGCGCTATCTCTGCGCAATTCATGGAGCGCGTAGCAACAACCTTTTCCGACGCATGCGCGAAGTTTATTCCGTTTGGATGAGTTCCAACTTCTCAGCGTTCACTCGAGTGTGGTATGTCATAGTGGTCGTGTCATCGTTAAAAAATGGAGCAAAGAACGAACATTAAATTTTGTTTTAAATTGGGTAAAACAGCCACAGAAACCTATGAAATGATTAAAACTGTTCATGGTGATGAGGCTATGAGTCGTTCGCGTGTGTTTGAGTGGTTTGCAAGGTTTAGAGATGGAAGAGAAGCGACGGACGATGATGAGAGGTGTGGTCGTTCAAGTTCGAGTCGGACTGATGAAAATGTCGAGCGAGTGCAAGCGTTGGTGCGCTCAGACCGTCGAATGACGATAGAAATGATTGCGGAATCTTTAAACATGAGTGTAGGGTCTGTTTTTACGATAATAACGGAGAATTTAAAGAAAAAGAAACTCTGTGCGCGCTTTGTGCCACACACTCTGACTACGGAGCAAAAAGAACACCGAATTGCTTCTTCCGAAGATTTGATTGTCGCGGCCGATGAAGACCCTAACTTTTTGAAAACCATCGTCACCGGAGACGAGTCGTGGTGCCTCGAATATGATCCGGAAACTAAACGCCAAAGTTCGGAGTGGACAAGTCCGGGAAAGGGTCGACCGATGAAAGTTCGTGCGTCAAAATCAAAAACAGAGACGATGCTGCTCGTGTTTTTCGACAGTCGATGAATTATCCACGACGAATTCCTTCGACAAGGGTCCACTGTCACTGGTGCCTTTTACAAGGATGTGCTACACCGGCTACTGAAAAGAATGCGGCGTGTGAGACCCGAAATGTTGGACAGTGGAAACTGGTGTCTCTTGCATGACAATGCACCGTCACACAAACCCATCATTGTTCAGCAATTCTTGGCGCGCAAGCAGGTTGTAACCATCGACCACACCCATATTCACCTGACCTGTCCCCTCCGGACTATTTTCTGTTTCCAAAGTTGAAATTGAAGATGAAGGGACAGCGGTACGCGTCGGTAGAGGACATCGAAGCGTCAGTGACAAGGGACCTGCAGAGTGTTGCAGTCGAGGCGTTCCAGAAGGCGTTCAAAGATCTTTGTACAAGATCCAAACGTTGTATTGAAGTGCAGGGAGATTATGTAGAAGCTTGATATTAAATACACTTAATTTTGCTGTGTTATGTTGTATGTGTGCATTCAGTCCTGGAACTTTTTCAATACACTGTGTATATGTGTGTGTGTTTATGTGTGTTTGTATAACTTCTTTGAATTTAATATTTTTATCGGGGCATTTAATTGTAATTGACAATAATCGTTATTTCTCTAAGTAACAACAATTGAATTACAATAATATATTTAGACTTTTTTTTAATTAAAATTTGATAATATTTCATTGCTTTAAATAATAAATTACTTTATTAATATTTACATTGAATTATGGTTTATTAACATCATATCAAGGAACAGTATGAATGCTATTGACAATAGACTCAGTAGTTTTGAGTCCCTGTCAAGTGAGGATGACAATACCAGATGTGGAATTCCCTTTCTAAACTTCCACACAAAGCCAACATTAGGACTTAGGGTATCAACTTATTTAACATGCATCATCCTTTACAACACAGCATTAGTGGCCTCAAGGCTCGAATCTATGACGCGTCGATAATCACTAACCGCGAGGCTGTGACTACGACCATTAGGCTACCGCTGCCACACATATTCAGAAACTTAACATTTAAATATTACAGTACTCGGGCCTTACGTGGCATGTTATATGACTTAACTTCTTTAAGCTAACATCTTTATTATATGTGTCGTATTTTTACGTAGGTTTGAACTACTTTATTTTTGATTTTTGAATGCTTTACGAGGTTTTTTTTTTTTTTTTTTGGTATTTTTTTTTACGTAAGTTTATAATACTTTTTTTTTTTTTTTTTTTTTCTTTTTTTGGTTTTTTTTTTTTTTTTTTGGTATTGTTTATATCAATATTATATACAATTTATTGATTTTTGGTTCCTTACGAATTTGGAATTACAATTATTATCATACAGTGCTCTTGTTAAGCATGGTTTAAAAACAAATTTTTATCTCCAAAAGATGACGGTAGTGATTTTAAGTCTCTGGTAAAAGAAAAATACGTTTTCATATGAGTAAAAGTATTTTCAGCGAATACTTTGAATCATATTTGAAATCAAAGTTACATTTCTCTATTGTAAACATGACCTTATAAACCATTTTATCTAAAAAAAGAATAAATGTTGTATCAATCTGGATAGTTATAACAACAAATCAAAAGATACAAATTTTGATGTTAAGCATACTTATTTTAAGAATATATAACACATATATATATATATATTTAAATTACTAAGCTAACAGCAAACACAAGGATTTCTTTCTATGCAACTTCGCCACTGCTTACAATAGTAGTCACGTACAAAAAGGCTCGTAAACATTTACTGTTTCTATCTGCTTTATGGCACCCCAGTTTTTTTTTCAGCACGATTTTTCCAACCTTTCAATTTATTCTGTGAGTTATTTATTAAAAAACTGTCCATGCTCGTAAAAGATGAATAAAAAGAAACCAAGTTAAGGAGAAAAGTACGATTTTTTTCCCTAGCGTTCGCTTTTTTGTTCTCTTCTTAGTAGGGTAATAAAAGGGTTTAAAACCGAAAATACTTTCCTTTTCTATGGAAAAAAAATAAGGCAAGCTAAAAAAAATTTTTATTATTTATTTTTTTTTTACCTTTTTTAACCTTTTTTTACCCTTTCTTTTTATGAAAGCTTCGAACTCAACTTGAGTTTAGACAACATTTCGATGAATTAACTTTTTATTGTAATGGTGGAGTTTTTGGAAATCATTAGAATTGGCTTTTGAGTAAAAATAAAGAGAATGTTTAAAAAATGCGTGACTTGTTTTGACAACTCTTATTCAAAAACAAACAGCAGAAATTTATTACCAACATATAGCGAAGCCCCAAGAACAGTTTTTTTTTTTTGGCCTTACTTTTTGATACTGGAATTTAAAAAGAATAAGCCCTTGTAATTGCGAATATTTTAAAAAGTCTTCACATAAAAACATGATTGATGGCACATTATTTCTGTTTAATTAATGCATGTGTTAACCTCAAACCATCCTTAAAGTGATGGAGATTTATTTAAGAGGTATAATTTAATGGTATATTACAGCAAAAGTGCGTTTAGTGTGACAGTTAATAATTAAATAAATTAAATTTACAAAGTGTTTCGAAACTCAAGAACAAAAATTTAAAGGGCAATAGAAAACATCTAAACAAGCAATTTTCACCGTACTATGCATAGGTGGAGAGCAAGTGGTTAACGCTAGATGGCGCTGCAATGCAAAGAATAAAGCGAGCGTTTTATTAAACATCGTCGTTTCTACAGTAGATCTTAGGATGCTATGATCTTTTCCTGATTACTGGACATCATTATGCATCCCAAAATCCACGATAGAATTAGTAATGTTTCTTTATGCTTCATATATTACACCGCCATTTAGGCTCACCGTTTGCTCTCACCTATGTATTGTAGGATGAAAATTGCTTGTTTAGATGTTTTCTATGACCCTTTAAATTTTTACCCATGAGTTTCAAAACATGCGCCTTTAATGAAATAATAGTATGTTATTATTAGAAGAAAAAGGGTAATTTTTATAAACTTAGATTCATCATTATATATATATATATATATATATATATATATATATATATATATATACAAAACGAAATAAAATTCAAAATGTAATACGGTAGTTAAATGAACAAATAAAACTTAGATTTGATATATAGTATAAGAAAAGCAATTACATTAAATGCATTTTTACTCACATTTTATTCAAATTATTTTTTATATTATATATATGTAACATATTCTGTCGACTCTTGTAATGTAATGATTCTGCTAGCTTTAAATTTAACGTAATATCAAATAATAGTCGAGGCGTATTGAATTTTCACAGAACTTTTATTTTAAGCTGAGAGAAAGAGACCATTTCCATTATGTAGTTGGTTACATCATTAGACAGCAAAAATAGGAGAGAAGAGTAAGAGTAAGAGAGCGTTTTTTGTTGTATTTTTGTTTTTATACCAGGGAAATTCCCATGAAACGTCAGAAGCACGTATGAATGAGGGGATTCCAGGGAAATATAATAGATAGGGAATTAAAAAGGGATTGCTTTTTGACAGATTTATAATTGGTTTAAGCAGAATTAATTCGTTTCAAGAGCGCGTGATGTAATAAATAAAAGGATACTTCGGAAGGGGATCAGGAAATATGAATGAACTCTTTACTTTTGTATTAGGGAATGAGATAGAATAGAAAGTTAAGTTATTATTTAGAGTAATTATTGAATTAAAAGTTAAATCATTATATATATATATATATATATATATATATGTGGAAATCGAACTTCCACTTATCGCAGGAACGCGCCCACAGAACGTCTCACCACTATAGAGTGCTGCTACTGTCTCGACAACATTCCGTTAGGGGAAAGAAGACGTTTTGCGCTGGAAGACGCCATTACGAGGTTGGAGTGGGCACACGGGTGTCTGAGATATACCACCGCTGAAACTGTTTTACGAAATAAGTGCATGGAGCACAACCTCACTGGAATGAACTAACGCTTATTGGATCAAGATAACTACTATTTACGTTTTGTTTACTTTCATACTTAAGTGTCTGTGCATAATTGCTGTAAATGAATAAATAACTTCGAATAAATTGAAGTATCATCGTTGTGAATAACCGGATTTTACATATATATATTATATTATATATATTTTATATATTTTTATAGTAAAAAAATATATGTGTATTAAAAGAGCAATTACATTGCAGACATTTATCAGTATATTCTTCTCAGAAACTAAGAGGAAAAAAGAAGCTTAATGTGATAACGACAATATTTCAAAATGGAATAAAATTCAATGTGTAACTCGGTAGTTCAATGAACAAATAAAACTAAGATTCAATATGTAGTGTAAGAAAAGCAATTACATTAAATGCATTTTTACTCACATTTTATTCAAATTATTTTTCTATATTTAATATAATGTTTTACATTTAATATATTTTATATATTTTATAATGCTGTATATTTAATTTGAGAATTAAACTTTTCCAAAATAATTCTACGAACAATTTTAAATCGCATGACATTTTCTAAATCATTTGCGGTGAACTTTTTTACTCTACTCAATCACAGTTACAGATAACATTTGATAAGAAAAACAAGAATTTTAATTAAAATGGGATAAATATATTTAATGAGATCATCTGAGTAATATTGAAATTATTATGATACACAGAATGAATTCAACTATATATTTCACTAACAATTATATTTACATATCATACAAATTTAACATTAACAATAATAAGATAAAATGTATCGAGGATATCAAAAACTCATTAGATTTTTATAGCCAGATATATGCAAATTGTCAGTGAGTAATATAAATGCTAATTTTGGGCATATCCAACGCCCTGTTGCAGTATTATGGAGAACAAAAAGATCAAAATCTGATTTTTAGTCATGAATCCTTTTGTAACAAAAATAGCGGATAACTTTTTCTTCGTATATTTTTTTATCTTATACTGTGACATTGGGCTATTCGCGGTTTCTCTTCACTAACCTTGTGGACTTTTAATCAACATTGATTGCTTTTGCTAAACAAACTTTGCCCAACCAAAAATTAAATGTGATTATGTAAAGCAATTAGAAATGAAGTGAAGCGGGAGAGTTAGGTTTGGGGTTGAGTGATTTCAGTGTTCAGCAATTGTTTCAGAGTCAGAGTTGAAGACGGAGCAGAGGATTGTTACAAATTATTGGCTGGTTAATGCATGCTTGAAGTCAATACAGTTTTTATGGTAAGAGTTAGTTAGATTATTATTGGTAGATTGGGTTAAGACAGTAAGGCCCTTTTCCGGGAGAGCATTTATAATTGTTGTTATATTAACAAGCAGTTAATAAACTGTGTAAGTATTGTTTTAACGTCTCTTTGATCGACTATTTGATTCTTAGTGCTTAATCATTGAGTTTAACTATGACACAAGAGACAACCCAGAATGGGCTGCCGTCACAATGCTGACATGTTATTGTTTGAAATTTGGCTTAAGAATTGCTGGGGCATATAATAAAGGATACAGGGCGTTACGTGCAAAAGAATAACATTATAATATGTTAGATTATTATCATTATATTCTATTTGCTTAAGGAATCCGTCTATCGGCCATTTTAATTTCGTGAACATAATGTTAATCTTATGGAATTTCTACTACCGTCCTCAAAACTTGCTGTTTTATCTATTTGAATGCAAAAAGTGCATATGAAAGAGCAAACAATGATAAAGGTTCCTTCTGGAATACAGTTTCTTTTACGATTTGTTAAAAGTATTTTTATCGCAGCTTTTATGATTGTGGATTTTCTGTTATTTAAAATATTTTTGAATGTTATCAAAACTTAAGTAGAAAATGTAATTCCACGAAAACCTTCAATACTTTTTTTGCTCTTTCGGATGCACTATTTCATATTCAAACAGATGAAATAGTGAAGATTTGAGAAGGATAGTAGAAGTTCCACAGTATTATCCTTACGTTCACGAATTCAAAATGGCGGTAGACAAGAGATTTAAGATACATTTACATTGCTAAGATATATGTTTGGACCTATTTTGTGTTCAATATTTATTGTTTGTATTTTTGAGTATATTGAATGTCTTTATTTTCATTAATATTTTTAAGGTGTCGTTGGTTTATTTGTAGTATGTTTATATGCTATTCCCACACCATCAACCCAGTTTTTATCTGTTGCGTGTTGGCAACATCCTTGTTTTCGGAACGAACTGGGTTTTGGCGGGAGACGCTGTTAGTGTGGTAATGTTAGTATACGAGCTCGCCGCACAGTATAGCTGCTGGCAGTCGTTAAAATAAATTTATAGTTTGTTAAAAAGTTTCTTATCTTTATTAATTACTTATTTATCTAATTTATTTATTTAATTCTTATATTTATTTATTTAATTTTTATATTTATTTATTTAATTTTATATTCTTTCGTATGTTTTTATTTTACTATTCGAACAGTATTTTATAGTCTGCTTCAATAATTTATTATTTGCTCTAATTTAAATGTTTAATTTAATAATTGATTTTTATGAACAGAACGGTTTATTTTTATTCTTTTTGTTACAACATTGATAAGGTTTTTGTACTTTAAAATATTTTACTTGCAGAAATAAAAAAAGCTTTAGGAAATTGTAGAAGGAATTTTCTTTTCTTGATAGCAATTTCTTCTATGAAGCCTGGAGCTTGGAAGTTTACTTACTATACGCTGATTAATATTCATTTCGGTGAACCGGTGAAATGAATTGGGAAGATGAAGGTTACCCATTATAAAGACTTGAATCTTTCTTCGTTGAAAGAGCTCCTTATCAAAGGAAAAGGTCTTTCACAACAAGAATACACGTTAAAACAATTTCACTTTTTTTTCTCATCTTGATGTTATTTAAACTAATATCATGATGCATGATTTTTACGATTTGCTGGAAAAATTTACCTATAATTTTTTGAACTTAATTATTTTAAATACATTCATATAAAATTAAAATTATACTTATTTTTTTTTCAAAATTTGGATGCAGTCAGTGTCTTGGCTTATTATCCATATCTTGACTTCAAGGTTAAGCATTTCAGCACTCTATTAATAACGTTTACAGATTAATAATTAAAGATATTTTCCCAGTTCTCACATTTGCAAATTAAAATATGGTATGGCAATTTTAAAAAATAATGAGAGAAATAGTCTTCTTTAAAAACTCCATGAGGTCCATTTACTTGCAGACGATTATCAGTATATTATTCTAAGAAAACTGAGAAAACTGTGAGACTAAAAAAACTGAAATATGAAAGATCTTTAAATTAACATATTCTAAATCTAAAACACAAATATTAATGTGATAACGACAAAATTTAAAAATGGAACAAAATTTATGCAGCAAATTGTAATACATGGTAGTTGAATGAACAAATAAAACTAAGATTTGATATATAGTATAAAAAAAGCAATTACATTAAATGCATTTTTTCTCACATTTTATTCAAGTTATATTTTTCTGTATTCTGACATAAGAAAATAATTTGAATTATTTGAAATTGAATATTTCTTAAATATTTTCTCATTCCTTTCCATAATCATAAGGGTACATTTATTACGTTTCGAAAACATATCTTTGTACAAAATATATATTAAAAAACACAAGAGAAAGTGATTTTCAAATAAAAAAAAAGCTTTTAAAGTAAAGGAATGTCTAAGGAAATTTAGAATGTTCTATGTAACGTAGTATGCATTAAATACTCATAAAATACTTTTGATCTCATGTTTTTCGTTTTTACACTAGTAACATATTTAAATGAAAACATGTGTTCAAAAATAAAGTTACACTTGTTCCTCCATAGATAGTAGACTTTCGAAACACGAATCAATTTCCTGAGACGGTAATTGAGTTTCACAGTTTCCAACGATAGCAATTTCATTTGGATAGTGGTAACTGTTGCCACTTAGTACGAGAAAACAAATGATGCGTCACTTAGAAACTTACTCTAAAGTTCAAGTACGTGAAATCGTACGTTTTCTTAGGGCAAACGGAGATGCATGGGCAACATGCATCGTCATGTTCAACCATTGTGAAACAGTGCGAGAAATTCGAAGGTGGCAGTACAGACATAGCTGATGCGGAAAGAAAAAGAAGGCTAACAAAGGTGAGCCCATCATCGAAAGTTTCCCTATAAGCGGGTCATGGCTACATTTTTTTTCCAATAGTGAAAGAGTCTTCTACACCGAGATTACGCAAAAGAATAAAACCATTAATGCTGAGTCGAACTACGAAAAAATAAGAAGTTTGCAGAAAGCTTTGAAAAACAAGAGACTCGGAAATTTAAGCAAATACGTCGTCCTCTTTTACGGTAATGCAAGACTTCACAAGGCATGCCCAACACTGGACTTACTTCGATTTATGTACGGGATGTCTGGCAGCACACACAAACGCATTCACCGTACAGTCTTGCTATGTCGCCCTTCGACTTATAAGTGTTTAGGAAGCTCACAGAACATGTTAGGAAAAGACAATTTTTCAACAATACCCATGTACTGCAGTCACGTAGTAAAAGTCTGGAGACGTCTTGGAAAGAGATCCAATCCGATTATTGTTGTTGAACTACTCACCGCTCTATAACCCTGTAAGGGTTTTCTACGAATTGTTCCATCTGTCTCGAAAGTCACCAAAATGCTACTTAATGTATAATTCCGTATAGCCGTGAGCTCGTCAAAAAGGGTTTAAGGGGACTTAGTACCTTTGCACCTTCGAAAATTCGATTTTTTAAATTTGATTTTAAAAAATAGTACTAAATGTTAGGAGCATTTTAAAACAAACTGCGTCAAAATCCGACAATTATTACGCCCTGTGCAACAAAAAATGTAAATGTCTAAAGTGGCTTGTTTTATGTAATGCAATGTAAACAAATCTCTTTTTCTCAGTTTACTATTTTCCCACTTTCCCACAGGATTAAAAAAATCTTTTGCATGCAGAGCTTTCAAATTTTACATGAGTGTTGTACTTGTAAATCTTTATTCTGTGAACCTCAATTTTATTAATAGGATGATTAGATTTTATTTTATAACATGATACATGAAAAAAAAATTACTAAATACAAACTTGATAACTTTTTTAATTTTTCAATTTTTTTTAATGTAAGGTAAATTTGAAGTTTATAGAATAAGGTCATTATTTAGCTTTAATTTGGTATAAGAATTATGGTTCTACTGTACATCTATCAAAAGTTATCTTGTGGGTAACGTAAGGTAAGCTAATTTATTTTTCAAATTTTTGTACGCATATTTCATGTTGTATAAGAAAATATATTAATTTAATAGCAAAACTTGACCCAATATTTTAAACTATGCACTTTATTACACAAACTGGCAAAGTTTCATACTGAAATGAGCAAAACTTGTTGTTTTATGAAGAATCGAAAAAAGTTTGTCAAAATGTTCTACTTTTGATTTCGTAAGGTACTAAGTTCCCTTAAACGTATTTTTCTTCCTTCGTGCGAGGTCTTGAAGATCCTTTTACACTTATTTTTTCTAAACTCCTTTCTCCCCTTAAAAAGCGTAACTTCTTCGAAGAAAATTGAGGAGGGCTGTTGCCACATAATGAACGTTGACAGGAAATTTTATGACTTATTAGGGAACCATACTCCTTAACACAAATATTACCCATGGCCTCGCAAACGCTGAACGAGTAATTAATTGTCCAACTTTTGTGTGTATGTCCCGTTTATCCATGTTCTAACTAGTTAATATATCGAGCTTAATCTGTAAAGGTATTTGATAATAATGATACAATATTGTTCCGAAAGGCTGGAAGAAAAATTCATAGGGAGATTAAGTGTATTTAAATCTTTAATTTTTTGATGTTTTATCTGAATTTAAATGGAATCATACATTCATATTATTACTGTAAAAAATTAATTTTTCAGATTTTTAAGATAATATTCAGGTAACCATTTTTCTTTTGTTACTTTTAATATATAACTTCATATTTTGGCTTCCTTCTCGGCATGTTTCGGGTCTAAGGAAATTTGCTATCAAGCCCTGTTCATGCATTTATTAAAGTTAGTTTCTGAATTTTGTAAAGCCCATCCATGCAGAACATTAATTTTTTTGAAAGATATCACCCTCTCTGACGTTAAATCGTTCGAGTCCGGAAATTGGAAGACAGTACGAACAAAAATTAGTTTTAGAAAACTATACAACCAAATAATAATGTCAAATTAGAAATCAGAAAAAGTTACTATAACTCTTTCATAATGTTCTATTAAATTTGCATAAGTTTTAATTTTATTTATTTATTAGCAACCAAAAACAGATATATGAGAAAACTTTGTGATCCTAAGGGCTTCATATTTTAATCACAGAAGAAAGGTTTATTAGAATAACACTCTCAATTTCTGAACAACTAAAGTTATTTCAACTAATATTTCATAAATAATTGGCGATTTAACGCCTTTTCTTGGCGTTGGAGAGAATCCAAAATACAAAGCACTCTTTTATATTATTTTTTGCCATATTTTCCTAATTAAAAGCATCTACTTTATTTAATTAGTTATGAGTTATATGCACCGATTTTATCAACAGAAACATTATCGAGAAATAAACATTTAAAAATTATGTCCTCTTAAAAAAACAGCAAAATAAATAATGCACAATATATATGTGTATAGATAGATAGATAGATAGATAGATAGATAGATAGATAGATAGATA
>BMAW01108420.1:379908-403756 GCA_019974015.1 Nephila pilipes | reverse complement strand
CGCCAACATAGAAAATAATTCGCCAAAGCAGTGATACGTTATGAAGTAGAGTAATAAAGGGTTACCATAACTTAAATCGCCACGTTTGAATCATTATAACTCCCAAAAGACGTCAATCGTCAAGGGGCATATGATACGTCACTTGATCCTAAATAGAACATATAATGTACCTAGGTATTAATGAAAAATAATTTACGGCTTCCATTTATTCAAATTTTCTTTTCCAGTATATCAACTAAATTAAATATACCAAAAGTGTCTAAGAAACAAGAGAAAAAGCAATTTACTTAAAAAATTGCCTCGACATTGTTTGCAACAGAAGCAATTCAATTAAAATGCTAGCTTTAATGTATTTTCCACACTTTAAATTTTTCTTAATCAAACAAAGTGAATATAAAATTATTTTCATTTCATTACAGTCGCATTGTATTAGTTACAACGTTTCAAACAAAAGTAGATAAATACACGCATTACTATAAAAAGTTCAAATGAAACATATATAGTTGTTTATTTTAAAAACATTATTATTAATCCAAACAAATAGGAATTTTGATCAAAATATTCATCTTATTTATAAATTTCGACTAGTTTCTTCTGTTTCCATTATGTTATGTATTTGAGTATATGAGTTAGTAAATATTGTTTAAATTAGCTAAAGAAAAAAGTGAAAATGTATGAAATGTAAATATAAATGTAAAAATTTATTATAATATTTACACATCACAAATATGGGATATATTTAAATTGTCTGTTATTCATTGTACTTATATTTTATATATATTTTCTTTAAAAAATTTTATTTTAGATAATCTTCAAAATGTTTATGAAAAATCTTTCAATATTAAAAAATTAATTTTTCTTTGAGTAGAATGCGATGCCAGTTATATAACTATAAAATTATTTATATTTGATATTTATTAATTTCTAGTATCCTTAAATCAAGTAAATTTACCTTATTATATAATCAAATAATTTACCTTATATTTATATCAAATAAATTCATCAAAAAAGAAATTTCGAATGCTCAATTATCTTAAAATTTTTGTTATGAATTAACAAAATATATATAAAAATTTAGATTATGTGACAGACATTTTTTTTTAAATAGAGTCATAAGTAATGTTACAAAATATCAACGCATTTTAAAATAGCGCAATAAAATCGAATACTGGATATATGGTTGTCAGTATTTTTGAGACAATGCGATTTATGCAATGTTAAAAATTAAATATGCTGCGTTAAAGTAACGATGTCTTTTATCGCATGTTATACTATGAAGTGTTAGAATTTAAGTTAAGTTATTGTGAAGTGTTAAAATCTGAATTAATCAAAAAATCTCAAAACATACTTTGATGATAACCTTTTCGTTAAAATATAATTTGAAGATGGAGAAAACGATAAATGAAACAAGTTTAATTCTCAGAAAACCATTACCAAATCATTATAAATTTCTTCATTTTCTTTATAACTTTTTTGTCTAAATTGATTTCTCGATATTTTACGCTATTTACGCAATTTTTTTAATCACACACACTCACACATAGATAGAAAGATAGATAGAGAGAGAGAGAGAGAGACATTATATAACAGGTTAATTGAAAAGTCCCCGGCCTACCATAGTAAAACACATTTTTTTGGCAAAATTAGTTTTTTTTATTCAACATAATTCCCTTCAAGGGTGATACACTGATTATAGCGACCCTCCAACTTTTCCATACCATTTTTGCAGTACGATTTGTCCTTTGCTTCAAAATAGGCCTCAGTTTCGGTGATCACCTCTTCATTCGACAAAATTTCTTCCCAGCGAGCATTCTTTTCAGATCTGAGAACAGGAAATAGTCGCTGGGGGCCAGATCTGGAGAATACGGTGGACGAAGAAGCAATTCGAAGTACAATTCATGGATTTTTGCCACCATTTACACTGACTTGTGACACGGTGCATTGTCTTGGTGAAGCTGCACTTTCTTTTTCTTCAAATGCGGCCGTTTTTCGGCGATTTCGACCTTCAAACGGTACAATAACGCTATGTAATAGTCACTGTTGAGGGTCCTTCTTTTTTCAAGGTAGTCAATGAAAATTATTCCATGCGCATCCCAAAATACAGACGCCATAACCTTGCCAGCCGACTGTTGCGTTTTCCCACGCTTTGGAGCGGGTTCATCGTGTGCAGTCCACTCGGAAGACTGTCGATTGGATTTCGGAGTGAAATGATGGAGCCATGTTTCATCCATTGTCACATATCGAAACAAAAAATTGGATTTATTACGCTGGATCATCTTGAAACACTGCTCCGAACCATCAACTTGTCGTTGTTTTTGGTCAAAAGTGAGCTCGCGAGGAACTCACTTTGCACAGAGCTTTCTAATGCCCAAATATTCGTGAATGATATGGTATACACGTTCAGTTGATATCTTTAGAGTGTCTGCTATTTCATTGAATTTCAATTTACGGTCATTCAAAATCCTTTTGTGGATTTTTTTAATGTTTTCGTCGGTAACAACCTCTTTTGGGCGTCCACCGTCTTCGGTGCTCATTTCACCACGTCTAAACTTAGCATACCAATCCTTGATGGTTGATTTTCCTGGGGCAGTGTCCAGAAACTCGGCATCGAGCCTAGGTTTTGCTTCCACTGTATTTTTTCCCTTCAAAAAGCAATATTTTATCAACACGCGAAATTCCTTTTTATCCATTTTTTTTCACAATAACAAAAGTTGCTTCACTCAAAATGCTATAATTCACAAACTAATGATCCGATAGCTGTCAAATTTATACATGCATCTTTTGAGGGTTAGGGCTAACTAAAAAACATATGGATTTAATTCTAGTTGCACCATCTATGTGTCATTTAACTGCACCAAATTCTGAAATCGCTGCTCAAATGAATGAATATATTCTTGGAAACAGGTTTATTCCATTTGACGAAAACTCTAATGAACTGAATATTTCTAATGGATATTAGCATAAATTTATAGCTAATCACCTTCATTTTCATGAAGTTTGTGCTCGATGAGTACCTCGTGTGTTGATGGAAGATCAAAAAAGGAAACGTTCTGAAAGAGCATTTTCATTCCTGCAACATTACCAAAAGGAAGGAAATGAGTTTTTGGACACAATTGTGACTGGAGATGATACTTTGCATAATCACATTTCACATGAACCGAAATGCTGTTCAATCGAGTGGAAACATTCCAATTCCCGTTCTCGGTCAAAGTGTCAAACTGTTTCATCAGCGGGAAAGGTGATGGTGACGCTGTTTTTCGACATAGAAGGTGAGGTGCATACATTGTTCGCGCCAAAGGATGCCACAATTAGCTTCTTGTTGAGCAATACTAAAACGATTGCGACAATCACTTAAAAATTCGATGGTAAAGTAGACTGTTGAAAGGCATTGTACCCCAACATGACAATGCTAGACCACTTGCAGGAAAACAAACTTCCACTCTTCTGAAAAAATAAGTTGAGAAGTGAGGGAACGCCCTCCTTATAACCTAGACCTTTCACTTTGTGACTTCAATGTTTCGAGTCCCATGAAAAAACTTTCAAAGCAACAATAATGCTTGGATGACGAGGTGAAAGATGCAACACAAGAATGGTTATTGGGAATTTGACAGAATTTCTTCACAGAAAAAATCGAAAAACTTGTTTCAAGGCTTAACAAATGCTTAAATATCGTAGGTAGTCACGTTGAAACGTAAATTTTGAATGAAACCTACACATACAAATAAAGTTATTGTATAATTTATATTCGTACACACGCACACACACACACACACACACACACATATATATATATATATATATATATATATATATGACCTTAATCAAGTGAATATCTACTTACACCATTATGAACATAATTACATTGATAGAGAAAATTTTATCATACATAGAAATATTGATTATCTACTTGTTTTTAATTACAATAATCCTTATGGAGATAAGCCTAATTTATCTTTTCATCCTACATATTTAAATATAATTCAAACTTATACCAATAAATTTGAGACAGAATATTTAGACATGTACCGTTGAAAAGTATGAATAGTAAAATTTTTATCAATATTTATGAACAGAGAAACAGTTTTGATGAACATTTTAAAGAGAATAGTAAATTATATTACTTTAGTTCTGACAACATTTCACCAAAAGCAATATTTTTTCTACAAAAGTATTAAAAAGGAATTCTTATCAGATTTTGAAACAAATATCAATAATATTTCTCTTAGCTAGATTTTATTTTCTTATATTTTTCATTATATTATTTTCTAAGCTTTCAACTCTTGAAACCTGCAAGGTTTCAAGTTTCCTTTCGTACTGAAAACAAAGCACTTCAACTTTAACACCAACAATAGCATTTCTCCTTCTACTCGGCTTGTTACCCTTCAAACAATTTCCACTCTTCTTTGTCTCCCTTTTTCGAAAAACTTATTTAGTACATTTAAATGAAACGTTCTGCTTTGATGGTTTCTTAAGGTGTTTCAGTAGTAAATTTCACGATTCACAGTCTTCTTTTCTCAATTGGCTGGAAAGTTCATTTCACCGTTGCTAAGAAACGAAGAAAGAGTGGAAGCCTACATCTTGTAAACAGCTTATTTGTAATAAGTAGGTTAGACTTTGCACATAGCACGATGAAAGAAAATTTCAAATTATGCCTTTCTAATATGATTAATATTTCATTGATTTGTTTTTTCAAAAAAATTATTTTATTGTTTTCTGGTATTCTTATAGCAAAAAGAATGTTTCTATCAGAAATGGAAAGATTGAGCTATTTTAATTTTTCTTTTAAGTAACTGAATGTACGTTTATATATATATATATATATATATATATATATATATATATATAATGGAGGACTTTTAAATGAGTATAATATAATTATATACCACCGGTTACAATATTCTTTCTTTACTGTTTGAACTAGAAAATTCCTAAAGTCCAGTAAGGATTGCATAAAAATTAAGTATTTCTATCAAAACATTGTGTATGAATTAATTTAATAAATACTATCTAATATCATTATTTTCAATGAACAACGGCATTTTCACCTCGAAGGTTACATTTTATAGAAGAAAACAAAAAAAAATCGTTAAGAGTTTCTTTTAAAATACATTGTCACACAGTTATTGTCACTTATGTACTTTGCCAGAAATGTTAACGAAAACAATTTCATAATCACTATGACGTTCAGAATAGGATATTACCATCGAATTTCTTGTTGTAATTCCAAAAAAACAACTTATCTAAATTAATGATCAAAGAACAGCGTAAATGAATAATGAGAGTCCTCACTCATTTGAGTGAAACGTAAGTCCTTCTAAGGAAAAAAATTATATAAATTAGAAATTAGGAAAAAAATTATGTAAATTAGAAAAAAAAAAAAAAAAAAATATAAAATCAGTCCATACATGAAAGTAAATAACACAACCGTGTATATATATATATATATATATATATATATATATATATGTATAATGATTTAACTTCCTAATTTTTCATATTCTATTATTCTAAAGAAAAGACTTCATTTCTATTTCCAGACATAATTCCAACTTATCCTTTTATTTATTAGTTCAGACACTCATACAATTTGTTCAATCCGCTATCCTGCTTCTTAAATCCGTCAGAAATAATCCCTACTAAACTTTCCGTCTGTAGCTAAATTCCTTTGGAATCCCCACAGGAAGAACTTGGGAAATCATATGACTGTCAAAATGTCCCTAGAAAATCCCTACTATAAAATTCAATGCATGGCGAAAAAAACTTTCTCTTCTGTTTTGCTCTTCTGTTATATTCATATGGTCTTTCGCTTCGACCATGGTGGACGAAGCTGCGCTGCGTTCATCACCATGTAATGCTCACTCTCTCTCAGTTATAGTAAAATAAACAACCATTGTTAATCTTAAACTTGAATTTGTTTTATTAAAATACTAATATTTTAAGAAAGGTGCAAGTCATTTTAATTTTATATACACATATATGAGCAGAAGAGAGAAAGATATACATATAATCTATTTTTAGTATATTTTTTTGAATATTAAATTGAATTATAAGGTCGTAAATTTATTCGTGCAAACTAATATTTTTAAATTTATTTGTCCTTGTTTAAAGTTTTTTAAAAATTGTTTTTAAATTAATAAGGCGAATACCGCAAATTATTCTTTTGCTTAAAAGCAATAAATGAATCAAATGTTCGGTAGTTAATAAAATGTTTTTGCCATATTTCTAGGATTGCTTAGGAACATCAATTTGCTTTGGGCTTGTAAAAGTTTTATTATTCTGATAGAGTTAAATTTATTTTTTTTACGTAGTTATATGTTTAGATTGTTTTTAATAGATTACTTTAATTTGGCTAAGAGGAACTTTGCTTCTCTTCTTTATACTTTTAAATATTTTTTAGTTGTATTACTGATTTGAATTGGGATTTTTTTTTTTTTTTGCTATAACTTAGATTATTCCATTTTGGTACAAATTGATTTCGTGATGTTTGATAGCTGTATCTGTGATGCTATTGTATTCAGTCTCAAGCCTGAGACAATTCTTAGCATTTTTGTACCTACTTTTAAAACTTTATTTTCCAAATTCTCTTCCATTGAGGTCAGTTTTGTAGGCTTGGTAAGATTTTTGAAATTTTATACTTAGGCATATTTTTTTAATTACTGGTTTTATTTAGTACTTTTTAATTATTTATATGTTTAATATTTTTTACTTAATATTGAGTATTCAGTAGCTTAAGGATTTTATATTATCATTCTTTGAATGCCTCAAATGTTAGATAATATTGCCTTAAATATAATATTTTTTTAAATTTGATTTTCCTATATGGTTATTTTTCAGTTTGTTATAATTACAATTGCAATAGTATTAATAATATTTATTTTTAGTTTATTTTTTACTTTAGCTATATTTTGTAATCTATAATGAGTTTATATACAAAAGTCGTATGTCTGCGGAATGTTACACATGCAGCAACTACCTTAGCAGTCCGTTACGGATGGTGGATAGGGAAGGAGTCATAAACCTGTTAGATATAAATTAAAATGTTTACATTTTTGATCTTAACCCTTTTTTGTAATTTTTTATCACTTTACATAGATGAAAACTGTCGAAGACATTGCTAAATTACATGTAAATTAATAAAGCGAAATTTCATTAAAAATAGTAAATACAAATTAAGAGAGAGTTAAAAATTGATAACGAACCCAAATTAGTTATCAGTTTAAGAGGACTTAGTACCTTTGCACCTTCAAAAATTCGATTTTTCAAATTTGTTTTTAAAAGATAGTACTGAATGTTGGGAGCATTTTAAACCAAACCGCGTCAAAATCCGACAATTATTACGCCCTGTGCAACAAAAAATGTAAATGTTTAAAGTGGCTTGTTCTATGTAATGCAATGTAAACAAACCTCTTTTTCTCACTTTATTATTTTCACACAAGATTAAAAAAATGTTTTGCATGCAGAGATTTAAAATTTTACATGAGTGTTGTATTTGTAGATATTTATTCTGTGAACCTCAATTTTGTTAATGGGATGTTTAGATTTTATTTTATATCATGATACATGAAAAAAAAAAGTTACTAAACACAAACTTGATATTTTTTTTAATTTTTCAATTTTTTTTAATGTAAGATAAATTTAAAATTTGAAGTTTACATAGTAAGGTCATTATTTAGCTTTAATTTGGTATAAGAATTATGGCTCTACTGTACATCTTTCAAATGTTATCTTTTGGGTAACGTAAGGTAAGCTAATTTATTTTTCAAATTTTTGTACGCATATTTCATGTTGTGTAAGAAAGTATATTAATTTCATAGAAAAGCTTGACCCAATATTTTAAACTATGCACTTTATTATACAAACTGGCAAAGATTCAATTTGAAATGAGTAAAAATTGTTGTTTTATGAAGAATCGAAAAAAGAGAGAGTTTGTCAAAATGTTCTACTTTTGATTTCGTAAGGTACTAAGTTCCCTTAAGTGAAAATTCTTTGTTATTTCCTGTAAGTAATTAAAATTAAGCGATATTGGTGTATCATTCCATCAAGATCGGGAAAAGTGATGTTTAAGTCAGACCAGGATTTCGAGTCCCTAATCCATTAAATACCCTCAGTATAGATCAGTTGTTACATTTCAGATCTGTCCGGTCTCAAATTGCGTACTTTAGTATGGCGAGGTAAAGTAGATATCAGATTTCCAAACCGTCATTTGACCTTTAAATGATATAAAACGTACTTTTCTTCAACCGTCTTTAAGAACATTTCTAGGAAGCTTCTTGTTTCATACAACTGAACATCCAATTAAGCAAGAGAAAGTTCTAAAATTTCTAAGGAATCCAAGTACAGTGATGAATCATCATTATTATTATGATAATTTAAAAATTGCCTCTAATGTGTTTGAAATGGTGTCATTTCTTAATTACCTTAGATCTCTGATTAATGTAAAAATTAACATCATCTTTGAGGTCCATAATCATATTTCATTGACCAGCAAAACGTTTTTTTGATTCCAATAAATACTGAACTCGTTTTTTCTCTCCACTATAAACAGAGGTTCTTATTTATAAGACACTTAGTAGCTGGTCCTAATGTGTGACTTGAAAATTTGGTCTCTAACTGAATATCGAGAATAAAAAAATTGTTGTTTTCAGAGAAAGTTCTCAAAAGTATTTTCGGTGACGTCAAAGAAAATGGCCTTTGGTGAAGACTTTTCTATCTCAAAATTTATAGAATTTTTAATGAGATTGATATCATTTAATATATTAGAGTTGTGACGACTGCCCGATCCGGGCTGCCTCTTGTGCCATAGTTAGATTCAATTATTAAACACTAAGACACAATAACCAATCAAAGAGACACTAGAACAATATTTACTTAATTTATTAACTTCTATTTACTATAACAGCAACTATATACGCTCTCTTGGGGAAGATTTCTACTACCCAAATTCAACTCACCAATAGTAATCTAACAGACTCTTACCACTAATCCTTCCTCGATTGCAACTCAAACTCCGCAACTAATGTAGCAATCTGGAACACTAAATCTCTGTAAATACTACGCCTTTAATCCTGACGACTATTTCAACCTCTCTTTCCACTTCTCCTTCAGATTCTTTCCACTTCTTCTTCAGCCTCTCTATACCTTCACCTTCAGCTTCTCTATCTCGACTTTCAGACGGAGTTTATATATTTCCTAACTCTCCCGCTTCATTTCATTTCTACCTGCTTCCTATCAGCATATTCACGTTTCATTTTTGGTTGGGCAAAGGTTGTTTAGCAAAGGCAATCAATCTCAATTAAAAGTCCCCAAGGTTATTGAAGAGAAACCGCGAATATCCCAATGTCACAGACTGAAACAAATGAAGTGGGTTTCTCATACAGCTCGATTGGATGAAGAAGATCGTCCAGTTAAGAATATTTTTATGGGAAAGCCCTTTATTAGTAGGAAAAGAGGGAGACCAAAACTACGGTGGTTTGATTCAGTTGAATCGGATTTTATGGTGATCTAGGAGAAGAACTGGTAGAACAAAACAAAAGGCAGGGTATCTTAGAAGAGTCTTCAATAGAAGGCTTTGGCCGACCGTGGGCTGTGGTTGATGATGATGATATAGAGGAAAATTGGGGAGACAAAAATATATCAGATGATAATCGAAATAAGGTAACGGAAATAAGAAGAATGTTTACGTGATGTGTAAGGAAATATTCTGGATGTATAGTGAATATGGTCCTATTAGGACTCAACAGTGTAGAAAGAATCTCAGGAGGTACTTACTTTTTACTCCGGTAAGAGATTTCTTTGATAGATTTTAGATCTTGTTGGTACTCTTGTAGATGGATGGTATATTTGAGGAAAGTATCATAATTTTGCGAATGTTTTGGATACAACTGACTAAGTAAATTAATTGACCTAGACATGAATTTCAATAGAAATTTATATCATGGGATAAACTTTAAAATGACAGAAAATACAGGTAATAGCTTGCCATCACAACCAAGGATCTAAACAGTGAGGCATGGTCGTAGAACCGATATGCAAAAGCACGGTTCAAACATAAATTACTCAGTGAAGTACAATAAATGTTATGATAATAGCTAATAAAAATAGTACATATATTGTATTATGATTTTCAAAGAGCTATATTCATTTAAATAACTTCTATGAAACAACAATCCTGTATTTCAATTCCAGTTACAAAGAAGTTGAAAATTACAAACATATCCAATTTTTTTTCTAATTGCGTATCACATAATAAGATATCTCATGTGTTATTTATTTGATATTAAATCATTTAAACAGATTTATTATGAACCCATGCCTATCAGAATTTACAACATTAAATTATTAGCATGCGTTATCATAATGCCTTGTAATTTCCTGAAAGTCTTACTCTCCGATAGATACGTCCAGCTATGCTATACAATTTGGCTAGCAATGCGTTTTAATTTAGATACAGCCTCTAAATTCATTAGAGAGTTTAAGCTTCATGTTTGACCAGAGGATTACTGAAAGAGTACAGACCAGTTTCTCATTAAATGTATGCTTGATGTTCTAGCAATCGCATTAGTACATTTACAGAGAAATATCTGAATTATAAAGCTTTTAAGCTTTACGGTACATATGTTAACAATAAACGTCATAAGGTCTAAGATATAACTTAAATTTTATCTATGACAGGACACATAGAGTTAAAACCATGTATTTATTTGCTTGAAAATATAAATTGTGAGAAAAAATGGAATATTTTGAACATTGTAGTCAAATGATTTATTTCGTTTAGTTTGATAAAAAAAAATTATTCTTTAAACAAGCACTATATATTTTGTAATGTTGCAGGGAATTACTAGTTCATTAACACATAATTGTTTAACTAAACGCTTTGAATTTTTATCACAGATTGAGCAATAAAAGTAGATTTATAAATTCTCCCGCAACAAATGATATCTGACTTTTCTACTACATCTAATAATTGGAAAACCGTATATATATATTGTGAAAAATATATAAAAAGTGATAAGAATAACAACAATCTTCTCACTAAACCACTAACAACTAAATTCTTAAACATTATGTTATGGAGTGGATTTGAAAATAGATTACAATTCACATAATTGGTCTCTCTCTCTCTCTCTCTCTCTCTCTATATATATATATATATATATATATAAATCTTTTTTCAATTTATATGGTGATGATGTGTTATATTTTTTTCATTTTGAGTATGTGATATACATCTTGAAGCTTAAAGAAAATTCCGTCTTACTAGTCACATATTTGAATCTTCATTTCCTTGAATTTTTTAAGTAATTTTTATATTTTGATTTGTTGATAATTTTTAGAATTATAGATTTTATTTTTGTAAATTTCATCGTTGAAAATTTTTGCATTTTTTAATCATTGAACTCTTTTGTAATTTGGATTTCCCAATTCAGCCTACCAGGAATTATAGATTTTATTTTTGCAAATCTTGTCGCTGAATTTGTTTGCATCTTTTAATCATGAACTCTTTTGCAATTTGGATTTCCTAATTCAGCCTACCAAGTCGCAAATATGTATATATATGTATGTATGTATGTATATATATATATATATATATGATCAACATAGTTTTTTAAGAATAATGCTCCAAACAACTGTACAAGAAATATTTTTTATTTTTATATTGTCGAACTTGTCTATTTAATTCATTATTAAACTGTTGTTACTTCGTAAAAATATTTTCGATATATGCAAATTGATGCTCCATAAAAGAACTGTAATTACATGGGTAAAAAATCCTCTCTTTTATCATAAATAATGCTAATTGAATTATTATCAAAAATCTTAAAATCTCAACTCTAGAAACTCAAATTTTTTGCATTTAAAAGTAGATTTCAGTAAGTTTAGATAATTTGGGTGGATAATCTGGTAATGTAATATTTGGCTTAAATTCAATTTCGTTTTTCCAAAAGTAATCATAACATCTATGAAATGATAAAAAAAAAAAGTAGGAATCATTGTTAATATGTTCAATTTAGAAAAATGATTGGTAAATGAAGGTTGACAAGTGAATTACTGGCAAGCTCACCCTGAAGTAGATTTTTAATATCCTTTTAAAGATTTTGACCTAATATGATAAAGATTTTTAAATGCACTAATTTGACAAGATTATTGTCTTTTTACTTTATTGTTTTATTAAAAGAATATGTGTTGTATTAAAGCAATAAGAAATGTAATTAAGTTAACTGTATTATAATAGAAATGAAAGGGTCTTCGAAATCATAGCTATGTACAAATATTTTGTGGACTATACATTTACATTTGAAGTCTATAACACTGCGTTAAATTTGAAGTAACTTTTAATTACTATATTTATAGAACTGATCTTAATAATAATATAAATATAACATCCAGCTTCGTTTTCTGTGACAAAAACGAAACTTTAGCTATTTTGAAAGAAAAAAAAATGTTTGAAGGAAAAAGTAATAGAGAGAAAATAAAAAAGTGTCCAAACCTTTTTTTAATAATATGTCATATGACACATAATTCCTTTTAGACATTCTATCAAAACTTCATTTAATTTTTTTTTTAAATTTCAAGTGTGTCTTTTTAAAATATTTAGCACTTCTCTAAAACATGCAAAACATTTGAATCTTACGGGGCTGTTTGAGAAATCTAAAATAATATAGTGAAGGGAGGATGATAATTAAATTCAGTTAAATATATTCATTACTTTGTTCTCTTCCTATAAATTATATTTTTGTTCAGATAAAATAAACAGATTGCATAGTTCTTTTTACTTTACTTATTATAAATTAATAATTAGAGCTATCACTTAGTTATTATATAGAATGAGGGGCGTGCCAAGTGGATTCAAATACCATAGGTTTCATTACAGATACATCGTCAGGTCAAGACCTGATTCCAGATTAACTTCCGTGGGTGACTGGGTAGTATGCCCTATCTAATTTCTGTATAAAATATTTCATTAACAATGAGAATTATTGAAAATCGAAAAATGGACTTCAACATCTCCATTCACTTTTTTTTACATAAATAAATATATGCAGTGGAAAGTAGGAAATCATTCAATTTTATTCAGAAGTATTAAATTTAATTTTCGCATATAAGTAACGTAACTTACAAATCAAATGATACTTTAATGAACTTTATCATAACGGTATAATCTATTTAGTTTACCATACAATTATAGAATATATTTATCTAAATGTGTAAGTTATTTGTTCCTATACGTCATTTTGCATGATTATAATATTTTCTAATTCTTTCATACAGTATACATGCATTTACAGTAGGTTAAGCAAATAGATTAGCAATAAGCATTAAAATAAATTGCAATATCTTGTTTAGCGATTTGAATCTATTTGAAAGAAAATATTAGAGGTGAAAATTGGGAGATTTATTTGAAGCCTCACGTAGTACATATTTCGATTTAATACGTTAGTCACATCAGTTTACAAGTGAATTAACGGTAAATGCAACTTGAATCTTTTCACCAAAATTGCAACTAATTGTGTTACGGTTTTAATCCAACTACTGAGATATTTCATATATTAAGAGTCTATTCTTATGTTTACGAGTTTATTTTGTTGTAAATGCTCTTAAAACAGATAAGTATAGTTTAATATGTTGCTGTGTATTCTCTAAATTGAAATGCCGATTATTCTATAAACAATGAAGTCACAGAATCATTCTGTAAATGGAAATTTGAAGGCTAGCATGTCGTTATTCCAACATTTTATGAAGAGGGTATTGCAAAGCTTGTTCACAAATATGACAAATGCCTCAATCGTCAAGGTGATTATGTAGAAAAGTATACTTTGTTGTGCATTACTTTTGGCCATAAAATTATATTTTTTATATTCACCCGTCTTTTTATTATAGACAATCGGAGGTTCAAAAAAACAGACCTCGTATTTATTTTTAAACATTTATACCATTTAAATATAATCTATCAAATTTTGTCGAAAAACATAATAAATTATATTAATATAGGTAACATACAACTTACTACAATTATCTTAGCATATCATCATATTTAAATATATATATATTGCAGCCTTGAGATCATATTTTTAGTTTTCTACTGATGTATATTTCTAATATTCTAACATAATAATCCAGCACTTTGCAGACTTCATTAATTCAAAACATTAATGCATACTGACAACTCACCAAAATAATGCATTTATAATCTTCATAACTATTTCAACATTAATAATTCTAATTATATTATCATGCGTAAGTGTTCATTTTACCCTAGACGATGCAAGCAAGTTTCTAGCTTCACAAAAATATGTGTCTACATAACCAGCGTTGACGTAAATAATGAGTCTGAAAAAACAATTGACATTTGGTGCATTTGCCTATCTCGCTTTATCTAATTACTTGCTTAATCCTTGTCTTTTCTGGAGTATTTAATTATGTTATTTTATGAAATATTCTTATATTGTGATTTTCCTGAAGAGAATTCCATCTATATAAATATTCTGGAATCTAACATTATTTTTATTTGCAATGCAATAAGTAAAATATCCATAATTAAATTTTGAAGGACATAAACTATTGATGGCAAAAAGTAGCTGTTAATGACATTACTAGGTTTTACATGTACTACTATCTTAGCTCGTTTCATACTTGAAAAGCGTTAGTTAATTTAATTATTTTAATTATATACCTAAAACAACTTTCTCCACGAAATTAACAAACCTTTTATTTTAAATATATTGCTTTTGTTACAATTCTAAAAATTTTATTTAAATAAAAAGAATGGATTTGTGTTAATTATTTTTTTAAAGTAGCAACTGGTATTTATTTACTTATAAATGTGAAAATTCTATTTTTGAATTAAACTTCAAATGACTATTTCAAAAAGATTTTTCTTCATCCGAACTAGAGGTGTATATGGAAACTCAAATGTTTGTTAAAATGCTTCAAAATTTGTATAGTTTTATTAATTTGCTATTAAAAACTAGTGAAAACTTCACTGAATCCCTAGATTTATTATTTATCAGAATTAGATAAATATAACTTTCAAAAGTTGGATTTTAAAACTGTGAAAGGAAAATTTTCTCAAAATCTTTGTTCTGGTACTTTTTCTAAAAACCTTTTCCATATAAAGCTGATACCTATCACAATATAAAATGATGTTTGTTTCTATATAATGATCATAATATGTTTCTAATAAATACTCACAAAATTTTAGGAAGGGCACAATACTTATATTAAACTATGGTAACATTGAATTATAATTCGCTAAACTCCCCTTTAAAATGTAATAATATATTCTACAAAAAATGTTATTTTGTAAGTACTCGGCTAATTAACATAATTACACATACATTAGATTTTACACAAGATGTAGCTGAGATATGTACACGACATAGGAATATAATTGATTGGTTGTTTATTAAAGTCGTACTCAGAAATTACAGGAGGGCTGTTGGCTACTAACCTCGTAATTCTGAACCTCTGTCATGTAACGATGATAACGACATCTGAATATTTGTCTTTCCAAACATCTACACCCCGTTGAAGAGGAGATTTGGAACCTCATCAAATAAAACATTCATGAAGCCCTTTACATTTTGGAACATTTTCGGTATCAGGATTCGAACCCTCGACTGAACAACCGCGAATTCTTGACCATGAGCGAAGCCACTTAGAAATGTAAATACCGTTATCATTTATTAATTGTTCCGAAACAATTGCTTATGTTTATTAATATGGTTCCTTTGCATAAACAGTACATAAGTATATTGATTTTTTAAATGTTCAACTCTGCTTTCCAATGCTTTTTAAAGCGAGGATTATTCAAGTTCGCAAAAATATATTCACCTTTTTCTTGCCGAAGACAAATAAAATACCTTAAAATACTTGACATAAGACATACTTTAAATGCTGTAAGCAAAGAAAACTTTCCAATCTATTTTTATCCTAATATTCTTCGAAAATGTTCGTTCAATATTTTTTTTTAAATCGTAATATTTCTGCCTCCTTCATAAGTAAGAGTTATTTTCACCATTTTTAACGAAACAAAAGCCAATTTTTACCTTCTATTTTTCACATTTTTTTTTTCTTTTTATTTCATCCTTATCCCGAATTTGAAAGTAACATCAATTACTCTAATTTTGGAGAATACCCAAAAATTAGGAGACATAAAAGTCACGTTTCCGAAAATTGTCTAAATTAATTCCTCATCCCTAGAAACTCTGTAACGAGATTTAAAAGAAGTTTCCTTTTCCTCCAATTAGAGGGCCGGAATACGAAAGATATATTTGAGAACTTTTGCCCACCCTGAACTTTAAGAGAAGTTTGACTCTTTCCGGAAATATATTCGTTCACATTTCTTTCATAATGAGGTCTGAAAGCGATGTCATTTTTAAATAATTTCGGAGGGAATTGTGCTAAGAAGAAAAAAAAAAGAGATCTGGTGTCAAGAAAAATTGAATTATTCTAAACATATTAATACTTAAAGAAATTAATGGGCAATTGCTCGAAGGCAATATTCAGAGAAACGCTATAAGCTTTGAAATATATTTTGCATATTTTGAAAAGTATATCCAAAACACTATATAATAAGCCCCCCCCCCCCCAAAAAAAAAATAATGATATAATTTTTTTTTCAATTTTATCTTCAGAAACATAATAATGCAATATTAAGTATCTCTAAGGCTTTTTCAAATATATATATTTATGTATAATACAAAAAATATATCTTTTCTAAATGTATATGTAATAAGTTTCAAGAAATACTATAAGTCGAAATAGGCTTACAGTGCAACATTTGAATATAAATTTTGTTTAATTTTTGGTTCTTAAAAAGCATTATCTAAGAATATATAGTAAACATTAATTGATCTTTATAATTAGATTCTGGAGACTTACGAGTACTAGAATTTGGAATTCTTTCCTCTATAAAAAGTTTTAAAAAGCAAAGATATTTTTTCCATGCCATGTATACGCACATACTGTTCGTTAAAATATTAGTACTACGTTAATGTGACCATATATAGATGGATTGGTTTTATTAAAGCCGTCCTAGGAGAACCACGAGGTCAATTGGTAACGGCCCTCATAATTTTAAACTTCCGTCAAGTGACGAGTATATATATATATATAACACATCAATAAATAACTCCCAGACTAACATTGAAAACAACATTTTTTTTCCAAATTTTTTTTTTATTCATCAACATAACACCTTTTGTTAATCACCTTTTAGGGTGATACAATCGTTCCAACGCTTTTCCAAATCTTTATTTATTTTTTTTTTCCCCAATTTTTTTTTTTTTTTCCGCAAGAAATCTTTTTTGTTGCGAGTAAATAGCGATAAACAGCTTTCTGAATCATCGACTCGTTGCTGTTTTTGTTCCATCGAAAGCAATCGCGGCACCCACTTGGAAAAAACCTTTTTCACTTCACTTCAAAAAACCTTTTTCAGTAAATACACTTCCATATGGTATCTGTGTCATCTCAGCAATCTCACGGAGCTTCACTTTACGATCTTTCATTATAATTTTTGTCACTTCACTCACATTTTCCGGTGTAACGGCTTCCACAGGTCTACCCGAGCGTTCCGCGTCATTTGTGTCGGTACGACCACGTTTAAACTCGGCAAACCACCGACAAATCGTTGCTTTTGATGGACAAGAGTCCGGGTAACATTTTTCGATCCATTGTTTCGCTTGCACGGTGTTTTTACCCATTAAAAAACAATGTTTTATCAGAACACGAAACTCGGTTTTTTCCATTTTTTAAACAAACTACAAAACGACTTTACTCCAATCTCGATAACTCAGCTGTTTCTGGTCCGATCGACTTAAAATTTTGACACGTTTCAAGCAAAGGTTAGTACTCTAGAAAGACCTGGTTACTGGTTTACTACGAATGCCATCTCTGGGTTAGTCTCGGGAGTTATTGATTGATGTGTTATATATACTAACAATTATACATGCCCATTAATTTAGCAACACACAAGTGGAAAGATCTGACGACAGATAAAATCACATGAAAGGAAGAATAGGTTAGGGTATGCAAATCATTTGCATTGCAGCTCATTTAGAAGACGCAGGGAGGAGAAATGACATCTGAAGCATTGCAAATAAAAAAGTTGTGTAGTGAGCTTCTCATGTGGAAAACGCTTAGTAAGGTCAGAGTTTCTTCAGAATATCGTATGATGCCCCGAATAAGACGAAGAAATGTTGATCTGCATGTTTCGGAATTCAATAAAGGCAGGATCGTTGCATATCGTTTCGTGATATTGCCCATCGCACTGGTTGAAACTCAACCACTGTCATGCGAATATGGAATAAATGGTTTGCTGAGGGTTAAACTGAACGGTATTTAAGACTACACACCCTCTCTTGACTAACGCCCAAGTGGCCATACATATTGTAAGGTCCTCACAGCAAAAACGTACAACCATATTACGCACCAATAATCAGGAAATGGGCATGTTTGAAGCACGCCCAGTATCCGCTCGTACGGTACGATGACGTTTGAAGCAGCGTGTACATTCAGCACTTCAACTATTACTTTGGATTCTATTGGCAATGCAGCATAGAGAGAAAAAGTGCGTTTCTGATGATCGAAATGACGAATATCGATAAAGTATACAATGTTGCCTTTTTAGACGAGTCTCGGTTCTACGTACAGTATTCTGATAGACGTAAACGTTTCTAGAGGCTAAGTCGCGACCCCTCATTGTCTGCTTGCATTCTTTATCGGCAATAGGGCTTTACGCCATTTTTGATGAATTGGGCGGGAATTGGGTACATAAGACTCACATGTCTAAATCGGATGCAAAGGAAATTGAACGCAGATCGGTACACTTTTGACATCATAAGTCCAGTGGTTCTGCTTTTCTTCGAGGCTTGACAAACTCCATCCTCCAACAAGATAATTCGAAACAACAAGTTTCACGTCCTGTTCTGACCTTCCTCGATATACAGGGTATTCGATTGTTGTCATGGACTGGAGTATCTGTCATCTATTGAAAACATCTGGACATTGATTTCTGAAATACTGGCCAGCATTCCTCTGAATCTAATGCTATTGATGAAGAGTGGCATAAGCATGAAGCAATATGCATTCATTTGCCCATATCTGTTATCTAAGACCAGTTGGACTAAATGCTAATCGGGTAAGGGTCGTATTAGATTCCAAGTGTGGCAGCTGGTTCTAATAATTTCGCAAGCCTGTTAACTCCAAAACTACTTGCAAAGTTCATCACTTTATCTTCATGTCATACTGTTTTCGTACATTAAGTATATTTTTAATACACGGTGTTGCAGTTTTAATCGCCAGGTATATATATATATATATATATATATATATATATTATGTGTCTCTTCTTGCGTAGATTTTTTATCCTGTTGCATTAAAGTCACAATACATATTCGACTTACGGAACAAACAAAGAAAAAACTTTATTTTAATAAACAAGGAACAACTAAGCGTGTTTAAGAGTCCTGTCAAACAACAGCAGTTATCTGACTGAGAACTCTCTCAGACACTGTTTGAAAGCGTTCTCAGACGGAGAATGCGTGGAGATATATATTACCGTAAAATATTACTTGACACTGCTCTGGAAATGTAAATAATATTCCAGAATCCTATTAGAATCAAAGAAAAACATAGAATTATTAAATAAAACATCTTCATGAATTTTCATTGACATCACAGTGGTTTCGAAACTGAAAAAACTTTCTATCAATAGAAGAGTTTATTATATCTGCGTTTAGGAAACTTGCAAGATTTGTTGCAAATTATATATATATATATATATATATATATATATATCAAGAAAATTTTCAATTTCATGAGTTTCAAGACAGGCATCTTTAATGAAATAATAGTATGTTATTATTATAAAAAAGGGTAATTTTTATAAACTTAGACACATCATTATGTATATACTAGCTGATACCATCTCGCTTCGCTGGACAGACGATAATATAATATTTTGGAATCTATACGTAAAATATCAAGAAAATTTTCAATTTTTAAAACGTTAATGGTAATCTAAATTTAAAATTTTAAGAAATTGATTGTTTGCAATAATGGTTATCCACCACTTTCAAATATATAAGAAAAATGAAACAAATTAGTAAAAAGTCACCCCATATATATATAGATATGGATAAAATTCATTCCACCGTATACACGTTACACCTAGTATTACCAAAGATACAACCTTTTGTCGGAAAATTCATCATGTGCTTAGCTTTCAAATGAAATACTCTCGCAATGACATAGTGTCTATCATAAGGTTTTTGTAAATGCCTCAAGAGATCTTTGATTTCTGACCATTTAGGATTGCAAGTGACTGCAATCCTAAAAAAAAAGTCGGGACGTCCAAAATGTCTTAAGTATGTCATAGCGTCTTCAGTTCGTTCATGCATGTAGCGAGGTCCTCCAGTAAACGAAGATTGTCTTGCATGTGCGCTACTCCTTAAGAAGCCGCCATTTTAGTATGTTTCAAAATCCCGCTACGTTTTGGAGCTAAACCTCACTTTCACCAAACGTGGGATTCCAAGTTCATTTATTTCTATCGTTAAATAAGTACGTTTGTTATTTTCGACATGCATGAAATTTCACATAAAGAGCCCTACTCCATCAGAGCTTCAATATGAAATTATTTGGTATTTTTCCATTTCGCACGCGCAAATCTCACCAAGTGAACTTAATTGGATATAATACACTATATAAAAAATGTATTCCGTTTGGCATCGTTCTAATCATTTTTGACGATAAAGTCGCCAAAAATAACATAACCGACAGATAAGAGTAGATTAACGGATGAAAATTATGTTTTGGATAAGACTTCCGTAAAATCCACTCTTAGTGAGAGACTACATCGCAAAATGAATAACTATGCTAAATTTCAAGTCAATCGGTTGTAGAGTCTTGGGAGTCTCTTGATGAAAGGTCAGTCAGTGGTATTTGGCTTATATATATATATATATATATATATATATATATATATATATATATATATATATATATATGTGTGTGTGTGTGTGTGTGTGTGTGTGTGTGTGTGTGAAATCATTGACATTAAAAATTTAGCACCGATAATGAGTTGTCAGGATGAGCGAAATATAATCACTTTTTGAATCACTTACTTATATCAATTAAGTGATTCAAAATCAAAGCAAAATGGTCATTTATCGTAGGAAAAATTACAAATGAAAGGAGGTTTTGGTACCCCAGTAATAAGGCATGGTGTTATACGTCCGGGCATTCAAGCATGTAACTCCCCTATGATCTCGTTCCATTGTTGCCATAAAAGCGTTTTTAATTCGAGTTAATTTGTAAGAACAGTTGCCTTTTTAAGAAGTTATTTAAATTATACTGTTAAAGACAAACTTACTATTTTATCTGCAATTTTATTTTATTAATGTGTTGTAACTAAGACTGCTTATTTCAAGTTTATTTTTTAGAGAAATGTTTTTTTTAAATGACTTTATATTTTCTCTCCCTTTGATAATTAATTTAGCGATAAATTTCGGCACAACAACCGAATTGATAAAAATATTTGACATACCTTATTAATGTAATGTTTAATATGCCCAAAAAGCTAAATGTTAATATTTGTGTATTTTTTTGAAGGAATTTTGAGTTTGTATTGTTTTATTTAGAATTTTGTCACATAAATTTGTATATAATGAACTAGGTTGTTTAATAGAAATAAGATCGAAATTTTAATTTTTTTTATAAGTGATCTACACGCAATTCCATAAATTCTACAACCGAAAAATTACAAAAACGAAAGTTTTAAAGTTTAATTTTTCTACTGATATTATTTCTGAATGCATGTAATGTTGATTATGTACTTTAAAATAGTCAAGGCAGATATCTCTTAAAACACGTCTCGAAATTTAAATTAAATGTAATGACATGATTTAAAGGGTGCACTTGCTTTCGGTTTGTTTTTTTCTTTCTTACTTGCTTCTTAGAAGTTCGGAGGAGAATTTATGGCCCTTTGTGGAGGTTAGGGCTTTCAGTAGCAGATGTTCTCAGTTGTTCGTTTCATTTGGATGATTTTTTTATTTGTAGCTAGGATCATGACAAAAAAGGGAGTGTTTATCTGATACTGAGATTTTCGAAATAACGAATGAATCGGACAATAATGATACCGAAAATAATCCAAATCTGTACATAAACATTAAAGTAAAAAAAAAAGATAAAGGGATTAAGATGTGCCCTTTGTTCAAAATCTTGTGTTAAGCGTCAAAATATGTGTGTAAGACATGTGGCGTTGGACTACGCATTGAATTTCATTTTATAAATATACCATACAGCAAATTAAGATTTTTCTTTTATACCTATATATTCCATATAATGGTACATCCTTACACCATGAAATTTATGTAACATATGTAAATATATTTTGTATTTTCTTAAAAGATATGTTTTTTATGTAATAATTTTATGTACAAAGCATACAATTTTCGACTAAATTCTTTTTTCTTTCGTGTATATTAAGTTTAATGCATTTTAAATAATATATGTAAATAATAAAATATTTTAATGAATAGCCTATTTTAGAGAAATTTCTTTCACGAATTAGGCTTGATATCTAAAATCTTCTGGGCACAGCGTAACACTCTGTGGTAAGAAGCCGCGGTCCCAGGGAAGCATTTCTTTTTTCTCCCTCCGGTTGGGTTAAAAGCTACTGTCACCGTAGCTTGTTGGAACAGTTAAAAATTCAAAGATGGAGAAAATATAACATTTTTATCACCACAATACATATATTATGGGTTTATAGGAAAGATCTATTCGTTTGTCAAGTGAAAGAAAAAAATACATTTTTCATATGTTTAGTAACATTTATTGTACAATTTATTTTTTGCTGTTACTTATATACTCTTGCCAGTGTGATGGTAATTTTTAAACACCTTTTTTTGAAACACCTTACCTTTAAAGACTGTGACGTTGGGCTATTCGCGGTTTCTCTTCACTAACCTTGGATACTTTTAATTAAGATTGATTGCTTTTGCTAAACAACCTTTGCCCAACCAAAAATAATACGTGATTATATAAAGCAAGTAGAATTAAAGTGAAGCAGGAGAGTTAGCAAATATATAAACTCCGACTGAAAGTCGCGATAGAGAGGTTGAAGTAGAGGTTGAGTGATTCCAGTATTCAACAATTGTTCCAGAGTCGGAGTTGAAGTCGGAGCCGAGAATTGCTATAAGTTATCAGCTGGTTAATGTATGTTTGAAGTCAAGGAAAGCTTAGTGCTAAGAGTCAGTTAGAATTTTACTGGTAGATTGAATTAAGACAGTAAGGCCCTTGTCCGGAAGAGCATTTATAGTTATTGTTATATAAACAAGCAGCTAATAAATTGAGCAATTATTGTTCTAACGTCTCTTTGATCGACTAATTCTTAGTGTTCAAACTTTGAATTTAGCTATGGCACGAGAGGCAACCTGGAACAGGTAGCCGTCACAAGATGAAGAACTCAAGTGGGGATAGATTGACTTATGCTTCAGATTTAAATTTTTTTCTCTTCAATAACTTTGTAGAAGGATAAACAAATGATAATTACAAGTGGCGGGGGATGATAAGTATGATAGATGTGACAGAATTTACAGCCTTGATTTATGATTTTTTTCCACGAATCGCCAAAGCAGCACGTGGTTTTGGATTATCCTGATGCAATATAATATCTTTATATTGTACATTGCTGTCAACTTTTCTATTCATGCTTTGTTTAAATTATTAAAGCATTAATTTTCTGACAGAAACTCTCCCAAATGCGTTATTTTTTTAGGTTTCAAAAGCTCAGAATACTACTTTATATATATATATATATATATATATATATATATATATATATATATAT